>VDFB02178673.1:0-83992 GCA_007258455.2 Sequoia sempervirens
TACTTTACTTTTCTACTCTATCAAATTCTCTCTACTCTAAGCTCTGCTTCTAATTCTCCTTCTAATGTCTAATGAATTACAAATGAGGGGGACTCCCCCTTTATATAGCTAGCCAGGTCCTAAAAGACGGCTAGGGTTACAATCAATAGAGTGGCTAGAATCGTGCCACCTCAGCCCTAAACAAGATTTGCCATAAAAACCACCACCAAGGAAAGTGGGGTAATAAATGCGCCATAATGTCCACCATCATCCTTCTAGAAGATTTTGTTTGTAGATGCGTTCACACTATCCTTGATCTTCTTTCTTGGCGTTGTTCTTTGATTTCTTCCACTTGAGGGTCTTCATCCTCGTCACTTGAGTTAATACTTAGCCAATTTCTTGCAACTTTATCCCTTCGAGATTGAAACTCTTAACTTTATCGTCTTCCAAAGGTTGTAATATCATCATACTTCATCACTTTAAGTCATTGTGCTCTGGCCTCGACATTCCTCCTGCAAAACAAGCAAGGAGAAGGGTATTAGAATACTTCATGATATAAACTTAACTCACTTCCTTGATCCTCACGCTCCAACTTTCAAGCGTTCATCACCAACTTTGTGTTCAAGTTCATCCTTCAAGATTTTCCAACATCTTGACTTCAACTGTATTTCCCTTTACTTTTCCAGCTGAGGTGTTTGCAATTTTGATCTCATTCATCTCTCGCTCCAAAAGATTATCATCACGAAGAATTCGAGCAAATTCACCTAGGCAGTTTCTTTCAAATTCATCATCTGGAGAATTTCACCTTGAAAACACATTTTCCTCACATTTGCCTTAGAAAATTTTAAAATTTCCCTTAGGAAATTCATCAACCTGGTGCCCATTTAAAATCTTCATCCCAAAATCCTCGACAAGCTGTGGAAGACCTTAAAATCAACTCCTCATCGATAAACTTCGATACCCAAAAGAAAATTTTCCTCAGAACGCGTCAAATTCATGGGTGCACAACGAACGGGTTCATTTTATTTCTCTGAATTTTGAACCTTAAAAAAAATATTCTTTCAACAATTTTGTCCTCGTTCTTCGATACCCTCTAAGAATTTTTCTCTGACTTGGAAAATTTGTATCAATTCTATGCAGCCGGCAATCACTGACTTCATCTCTGGCAATTCTGCTCGTGCCTCAGGAAAATTCCATCACCTCTCCAGACTTAGGCATTTTTCTAAGGGAGAAAAATATTTGCCTTAGAAAACTTTTGAATCACTTCAAAAATTTTGCCTTAGAAAATTTTATATCCAACTCGATCAATTTTGCCCGCGAGGGAAAATCAACTTACTTAGAAAAAAAAATTCTTGAAGGCGCATCACAGTTAATTTATTTTTCATCTGGCATGCATTATTCATCCTTTGTATTTTATTCTCTATAAAATTTCCAACGCCCTAGCAATCATTTTCAATACCTTTAACAGATATCACCTCAAGCGCAAGTAGCACTTGGAGAAAAATAAAATAAAAGCGCCCAGCATTTTGTTTCATACTCCACACGTCTTGGAACTTTTTCTAACACCTTATAACTCCCATCATCCTTGGCGCCTAGCACACTTGAGGAGGAAATTCAAATCCACGCCTAGCATTCATCACCCTTTCACCACACCTAGAAGAGAATTTTCACTCACCTTTTACCTTATTTACCACCCTCATTCACCTTTTACACCTCAACTTGGGCGCATTTGAGCTTGGCAAGAGGATGGGCGCATATTGCAAGGTGAGGAGGACAAGTTTGTTGACCTTTTGACTTTCTTCTAGCCTCCTAAGCATGGGCGCATTTGGCATGGTGTGAAGGATGAAATTCCAGCGCCACCCTTGACTTGTTGACTTCCCCTTTTGTGGGTGCATTTCCTATGGTGAGGTGGATTTAAAACTTTTTCTTCTTCCTTGCTAATCTTGGTGCATTTAGGCTAGGCAAGAGGATAAACTTATGACTTAGAATATTTTCTTGACTTGCAATTACCTTCCTTGACTTGGGTGCATTTAGTACATGATGAAGGATGAACACCTTTGACTCCTTTGACCTTCTTGTGAGTGGGCGCATTTTCTTGCAGGTGGAGGACGAAATTTTAACTTAGCCATTTTTTTTTTAAACTTCAAACACCTTGCATGTGACTCTTCACCTTCTCCGTTTTCGTCTCTACATGCCTTGTTTTGGGCACATTTTGCCCATGTAGGAGGATGAAAAAGTTGACTTCCCTTGACCAACTTGTTGTTGGGCGCATTTCCCACTTGATGGAGGATGGGCGCAAATGAAGGGTGATGGAGGATGTTTCCAACACTTAGAAAATTTTTGCTATAACTCATTCAAGGTGGGCGCATTTTAGCATGGACGAAGGATGAACCTCTTTGACTTTTCTTTGACCACTCCAGCTTTGGGCGCATTTTACCTCTGGTGAAGGATGAAACTCCAGACTTAGAAATTTTTTCTTATGCTTTCACCTTGAGGGCGCATTTTGGGGTGGCAGGAGGATGAACTCAATTCACAAAATATTTTTGATCATCCTGAAGGCACGCATGGCGCATTTTGAGGTACCTGCAGGATGAAACTCAGACTTAGACATTTTCTCGACCTCTGCCAGCCTGCTTCATGTCCTGCTATTTATAGTAAGCCTCTTGATTTTCATACTTCGGAAGCTCAGATTGCCATGAAATTTTAAACACTGGATCCTCGCGACCTCGTTACCCTATTGACATTGCTATTTCGGGTGGGCTTGCTATTTTTAGCCTATTTCTGGAGGTGGTTTACTATAAATAGTAACCTCTCGTTTCTGACAGCTCCACTGCTCCGATCAACTTGAAATTTGGATGAGGCACTCCTCACCACGTGACCTCACTGCCGACACTGACGCATGCAATTGATTTACTATTTTTAGCATGTTTCCAATTTGACTTACTATAAATAGTAAGTGCTACGATCGACTTGAAATTTCACCAGCAGATAGCCTGAAGGATGCTGATCGCGATGGTTTACACCGGTTTTCGAAAATTTTGACTTTTTACGCCTATTTTTAGGCTCCGAAGCTGGAAACCCTAATTTGCATTGCATGCGTATCAAATGATTTATGTTTCCCTTCGTTTCTGCGGCACTGCGATCAGCTCGTGAATTTGAACTGCTGGGAGGCGACTACCGGGACACACCTACTAAAAATAGCAAGTTCCTTACTGAGTGAGAATCTCCATTTGCATGTCACACCATCGCGAAATTCTCGAAAAACCCATTAGGAATCACCCGACATGCAAAAGAAACCCTGACATGCAAACCCTAAAAATAGCCTCGGAAGGCTAAATTCTGAAAGTGGTCATCTCATCTTGTAGGTTATATCATCGCGAAGGTTTCGAAAAACCCAGAAGGAATATTCCAACATGCAAAGAAAAAATCTACATCTGAGCCCTGAAATTTGTGCCGGAAGCCGGACTGCTAAAAATAGTAAGTTGTCTGTTTTCGCTCAAATTTTGCACGTGAGTAGTTTAATGTGCTCTGAACTTAATGTGACTGTCAGAATCTCAAAAAGGCTGAGGAACTGCTTGTAATTTCACACTTACTAAAAATAGTAAGTACCTCAGAATCTGATGAAAACTTGCTGGGAGCGTGCTGGAAGCATACTGACAACACTGTTAGTCTCAACTTTCAATTATTCACTTTACTCAACCTCAAACTGACCAGGAAGACTCAAACCCTAATTTTAAGACTTAGCCAAATTTCACTCGTTTAAGTTCAAAGATGGGAACATCCCCGGAAGGCAGACCAGAGAAGAGACAGAGAGAGAGAGAGACAAAAACCAAAGCCAAAAAGACTAGGATGGAGCAAAAATTAGGGGTCCCCATCTTGAATGGGGCGATGTGTGAAAAAGGTCACAACAGGAGTGTGGATGTTTTGGTAGCTTCGGGAGGTATAATCCCTAAAAGAACTCATTAAAGGCAAGTCGTCCACATCATACCTAAAAGAACTCATTGAAGGCAAGTCAGCCAAATCACAAACATTTATTCTCTAAACATTTGTCCATATTTGTTGGGTCGGCCCAAGTGGGGTATGGCGCCTAGTCTTGTATATATAGAGGAGAGAGATTCTCCTCATTTACAACATTCACATTCAGATTCAAATAAGTAGAAGTTCACCTAAACAAGTAGAGATTCGCCTAACAAGCAAAAGTTCGCC
This sequence comes from Sequoia sempervirens, assembly GCA_007258455.2. Classification (NCBI taxonomy): domain Eukaryota; kingdom Viridiplantae; phylum Streptophyta; class Pinopsida; order Cupressales; family Cupressaceae; genus Sequoia; species Sequoia sempervirens. Next base: position 4,186 of record VDFB02178673.1, read on the forward strand.
AATAAGGAGATTGCTAATGAAAAGGAATTTATTATTTTTGCTCAGAAATTCGCACTACTTATAGTGTTGTTTTATACTGGTGTATTCTGCCTTTTATTGGCTCTCAATTGCAACTCTTGCACTATTGTATCTAATCTATAATTGATTAAATTCTTGTTGGGTTTTTCCCTTGAGTAGAAGGGTTTTGCATATCTAATAAAAAAAATAACGATAAAAATATTAAAAATTCAACATTAATAACAAAAAATGTATTCAAATCAATGTTTCAAAGAATTCAAATTTTTCCTAACTTAGAAGTAGTCCTTGCTCACTTGTGTAAAGTGCCCGACTTTTCTTTTTTGTATTTTTTGAAATTGTTTGACAAAATGAAAGTTGTGGTAACAATATATAAATAGATCTATCATTCACAAGAGAAACATAGGATGTGATATCTTTTCTAGAGGTAAATAGAATTCATAAATTTATAATATAATCATTAAGTAATCAACTATAAATATGTAAAATTCCTTACCAAATTTCTTTGAATAAATTTGCAAAATTTCCCAACTAAGTGCAACAGCATTTCGTCAAATGGTTGCATGTAATGATGTTTTGACATGATTTCACAAATAATCTTGATAGGATTGATTTCTCCAATACCGGTATTAATAATATTTATTTTCTCAATTAAGTTCCAAATAAAATGTGCATAACAGATATTTTATTGAGGAGTTTATGAGCTGTTACAGCAAACTGAACAATACAGAAAAATTACACAAAGCCTTTGAAATCACAGAAATAATATTGTATTAATTTTCTGACCTCGCGACAGCTTTCCACAGTCCAAACAACAATCAAATTTTACTCCCAAATACTCCTTGTGCCTCTATCAATTTGTGCAACACCTTCAAAGATTAATATGGTAGCCTTGAAAGATGTATGGCAGCCTCATACTGTAACGACCCGACATCTACGTAAATTAAAAATTTCTAATTTTTATAACTTTTAACCAAAGTAAATGAGTAAATAACATAGTAACAAAATTTTTCTTTCCTTTCAAAATAAAGTAAAACATATAAATATGATTTCAAAGCTTTTCCCAAATAAATAACTTTAACTATTTCCAATGAATAACAGAGTATGAAAGTATAAGAATACACATATAGCTTAAATAGCTTTTGCACAAATAGAAGTAAGACGGTCCAGGTTCTTCCCTTTCAAATCTTGGTTCTTCGGTTATCAGGTTGTGGAGGAGAAACATCACTCGGGTGCTTTTCCGCCAACCACGGACTAATAATGCAGTCCCCCACACATTCATTTTTCAATGAATGGCCCTCCCTTCGTCGAAGAGATTGGTTGAGTAACCGATTTTGTTAACCAACTGAGCATAGTGTCATGTCCTACATTACTAGATTCTTGTATCTTACAATCCCAACCTAGTATGTACGTTTTGGATCACTGTGACCTGACAATGTAATCATCTCCCTAAACTAAGATGATGTAGGTACATTACATTACTATGGCCATAGTATTTTGGTTCAGTAAACGACTAAGTCATCTATCACTTACACTACTTAGGCTGATTTTCCTTTGGGATACCTTACTCTATGCGTAGGCCATATCCTTCAATGGGTTCAGTTTACCCTAGACTTCCTACCTCAAACAGTTTACTGGAAATGAGTCTTTAAACAAGTGTTTACTATCCTATCTCCTATTTCCGGAAATCTTTATCCTAGGAGCGAAGCTTACTAATGTTAACCTAATAACAAAATCTAGGATTACACTTAGTTTTGACGTCATTTCGTTCCTAGAAGTTAATACTTACTCTACATACTCTCCATATACGGAGATCATACAATTTTGTAACTCCAAATAAATGCATAAACTTTTAGCACTATAAATCAATCATCACACACACAAGAGACAACCTTTTATTACAATGCATATAAAGCTAAGTTGATTTTAAACCCTTTAATCAAATTGAATCCCTTCTTTTAAAATCCCAATTCCTTTTAAATCTTCCTTAATCCATCAATTAAATATATTGAATTGCTCAAGATTTCTCCTTTAGCTACATTGTTATTCCCTAAACTTTTACCCCTTACTTAAAATGAAATCCCTTGAATCATTATGCATTAACAGCCTATCAAACAAAACTTGATTGCTCAGGATAGTTTACTTATTTCATATCAAATGCAACCAGCAATTCTAAAACAATAAGAAGACAACTTAAGCTATAAATTCCAATTAAGAAACATGCCTATAAAATTAAGCTCCTTTTCAATGCACTTCTGACAACAGCCTTCAATTGATGATGACAGAATGAAGTTTCCCTTCTTCCTCTTGAGTAGAAAACTCTTCCAAAACACTTTCTCAAACAAAAACTTTCCACTGGAAAATTGCTAACTAATACTTCTGGTGCAGGAGCACCAAGGCCAAACTCCAACTTGACTTACTCAAATTTTGGTTTGCCAAAGTTTTGGCTTGTACTGACCTTGGCCAAGTCAGCATGTTGTGTGGTAGGTTGAATTAATCTTTTTTTCTAGGTGTTATTCTAGTCATCATTCTTGGTTGTTGATAGATTTTTGCTTTATTAAGGTTTGTGGTGTTGTGCTTGAAGATATGATGCATCAACTTGTGTTATAGTCACTTCTTCGTTGATGGAAGATGCTAGTGGTCAGTTGAGGGGTTGTTAACTCAAGGATAATGAGTTAGGAGATCCTAAAAAGAAGGATAATGGTGAGGATTACAGGAATATTACCAAAATTGCATGATAACAATGAGAGGTTGCATGTAGTTGAGGAGTTATCTTGGATTCCCTTAAAATCAGGGATATTGGAACGAGCGATGCCTCTTGAAACATGAAAAAAAGAATGACTAATCTTAATAGTGGCTTGGGGAATAAGAAGAACAGTCAGTTGTTGCATTGTATTCAAATACTTTGATGTGAATAGAAAGACATATTTTGGGTTTTCTATATTTTCCTGTGTTTACTGGTAAACCCAGTGTGTTTTGCGCATCAGAGTTTATTTAGATACTGTATATTGACATAGCATGTGATTTGTATTTAATTAGTAGTGTTAACATCTTTCCTTGTGTATGATATTCACTTTGTGTGTTGAGAGTGTGTGGTGTCCAAGATTCAGGTGGGAAAGGGACTTTAACCCTGTTGTAGCAGAGTCTGAAATTTATGTATCTGCCCATGCCATTTGAAGACAGTGAACTAGAGAACATTATGCATGTTAGTTTAATACTATGATTATGATTAGTAGATAGAATAGAGTAAACTTCATCTGATATTCAAGTTACTTAGGGTAGAATTTCTGTTCAATCCATAGATTAGGTGTAGTGAGCTAGTTTTCCTGTTTTGGGCAGTAGGTTTTCAAATGGCTTCCCCATAAGCCCTGACCACGAGATTCTTCTGAGTTTAGTGGAAAATGGGAGGGAAGCCAGTGTATTTTGTACATTTGGTGATAGGTAATCAAGAGGGCCTAGCAATGAATCTTATTACCAAAACCTAGGCGAGCTTAGGACTCGGTTAGGGATTTGGAAGTGCAGATTAAGGAACCAAGGCAGGGGAAAGTACAATTTGTATAGCCTAAGTACATTTCTAGGTGGATTATGTTTGAATACAAGGAAATTAGAGTGATGAGGGACTGAGCAATTCTCTAGAGTGAGAAACCAACAAACAAGCAGCAAAACCCTAGGAAATAGGGCAATTAGCCCTCCTCTCCAAGATCTCAGGAGTCAGCTGTATGGAATAGTTGGGGGCCAAAAAACTTGTTCAAGATTTAAAAGTCCCAAAAGGGTATCAGGAACTCCAGTTTGTTTTATAGGTCATTTGGCAGATTTAAGCAAGAAAAGCAAAATAGGGACTGGTAAGGGCTATTAGAGGGTTAGGCCTGTCCTAGGCAACTTCACAAAAATGGGTGATTTGAAGATTGAACCCAAGGCAAGATGCATCTATTTGGAGGAGAAACACAAGAAATTAGTATCTCTAGCTCCCCTGCAAGAGGTTCAAGTCAGTTGGAGAACAAGGCACTTAGATTCTTCTAAGTCCTAGGAAGAGCACTCAAATTGCAAGAGGTGTTGAACCTTCAAGGGTAAAGTACAAGGATGAAAACTCTTGAGAAGAGTTGGAGCAGGGTAAGAAGAGACTTTTAAGCCCAAAAAGGAGCCTATGGTAGCAGGTTCCAAGCAGGAGACAGTGGAGAGTTTCCTACAAGGTAGTACAAGCAACCCTTGAAGTCTTTACTACACCATATTGGTATCAGAGCTTGAGTTGGATTCCAGGCTTGTGATTAATGAGCCAATCCACTAAGTCAGTAGGAGAGAATACACCAGAGGAAGGAACCATGGTGACAAATGTAGAGTTAGCAAAGAAAGTAGAAGAGCAAGAGGAAGATAACCGGTTGCTCAGAGAAAGGATATCTCAGATGGAGAGACTCCTGGATGAAGTCCAAGAAACAACAGATACTGTGAAGGACAAGATAAAGAAGAAAGAAGAACAAGAAGCCAAGGAAAAAGAGGTGGAATTGGAGGAGGAAGCTCCAAAACCTAATCCTGTTCTTGTAGAGGAACCATTCTTGAAGGCATTGCAGGCCTTGAGTGGTAAAGCATTGGATGGTGTGCCACTTTTCAGTGGACAAATGGATCCAGATTTAGTAGTAGATTGGATTGAGAGCATTGAGAATCACTTTGAGTGTGATGGCATAACAGAGGCTCAAAAGGTAAAGGTGGCCAAGTCTAGGTTGAGAGGAGCAGCTCTCACATGGTGGAAATTTGTGCAATCAGAAAGAGAGAAAGAAGGCAAAGGTCCCATAGTTTCATGGAGAGGAATGGTGACCAAGATAAGGCAAACTTATCTCCCAGATGATTATGAAGTCCAGTTGCACAGGAGAAGACACAATATGAGGCAAAAGGACATGGATGTCCAAACATATACAGAGGAATTTCAAAAACTATGCCTTAGATCAAAGGTGGTTGAAGATGAAAGCATTAGGTTGGAAAGGTACCTCAATGGACTCAAGTGGTCTATTCAAGAGGATATGAGCTTGGTAAACTTCAAAACAGTATGCCAATGCTACCAAATGGCCTTGAAGATAGAGGAGAAAGGCAAAAAGAAATAGGAACAAAACCCCAAAGGTAGAGGTAAAGGAAAAGATAGCAGAGGACAAAGAGGGAGCTATAGTGGAAGAAGCTCAGAATCAAGAGCTCAAGGAGAAGTCAGATTTTCTGATCAGCAAGAAGGAAGTTCTAGTAGAGGTGGTAGAGGAAGAGGTTTCAGCCCCAAAGGAAGAAGTGGTGGACAAGGAAGGGGAAGTTACTTCACCAACATGAAATGCTATCATTGCAACCAGTTGGGACACCCAACCTATAGATGTCCTGAGAAAGGAAGCACATCTCATGGAGGAGACAAGAGAACTAATCTGATTCAAGATGAAGCAGCTGCAGCAAATAAACAATCAGAAGTACCCTTGAACTCAGAAGAAGGGGATAATCTCATGATGAGAAGGACCTTAATAAAGGAACCAGTCAAAGAAGAGCCAAGCCAAAGAAGATCTCTGTTTAGGATAAAATGAAAAATGATGGGGAAAGTGTGCAAGGTGATTATAGACTCAGGTTCTACTAACAATATTGTGTCAGAGGAGGTAGTCAGCAAACTGAAATTAGCAAGGATACCTCACAAGAATCCTTACAAGGTCACATGGCTCAACAAGGGTCAGCATGTCTTGGTGAATGAACAAGCATGGGTGGAGTTCTCAATTGGCAAGTACAAAGACAAGTTATTATGTGATGTGTTACCTATGGATGCATGCCACTTGCTCCTAGGTATGCCATGGCAATTCGACCGTCAAGTTGTGCATGATGGAGCCAAAAACTCATACACCTTCAAGAAGGACAATGTAACCTACAAGATTCAGTCTTTGTTGGAAGATACTGAGGTGCAGACAGCAGGCTCTAAGTTGCTGATAACTGGTGGAAAAGAGTTTTTAAAGGCCTTGGAAGAAGGAGAAGGAGTTGGCTATGCAATAATGATCAAGCCAAGAGAAGCAAGCAAAGAGAAGGCAGCTGAACAACAAGAATTACCAAAGGAGATTCAAGACTTGTTGCAGACCTATGAGAACATAGTAAGTAGTGGTCAACCAGCAACTTTACCTCCTAAAAGAGCCATAAGTCATAGGATAGACTTGATACCAGGAGCCACCCTTCCAAAAAAAGCAGCCTACAAGATGACACCTCAACAGAATGAGGAGATAGCCAGGCAAATTCAAGAACTACTTGATCAAGGTCTCATTAGGAAAAGAATTAGTCCTTGTGTAGTACCCACCATCTTAGCACCCAAGAAAGGAGGAGAATGGAGGCTTTGCACTGATTCTAGGGCAATAAACAAGATAACCATCAGGTATAGGTTTCCCATTCCTAGAATTGAAGATCTCATGGATTGTCTAGGTGAAGCTAGGTACTATACCAAGATAGATTTAAAGAGTGGTTACCACCAAATTAGAATACATGAGGGTGATGAGTGGAAAACAGTCTTCAAAACCAATGAGGGTCTCTATGAGTGGCTAGTAATGCCATTTGGTTTGTCTAATGCCCCCTCCACATTCATGAGACTTATGAATGAAATCCTCAAGGACTATATTGGAAAGTTTGTAGTAGTGTATCTTGATGATATACTAATCTATAGCAGAACTAGAGAAGAGAACCTCCTACACATTGAGCTGATTTTCAAGAAGCTACAGGAGGAGAAAATGAAGATCAATCTAGAAAAGTGTGAGTTCATAAAAATAGAGCTGGTGTACCTTGGTTTTGTGTTATCACATGGCAACTTAAAGATGGACAGCAACAAGGTAGAAGCCATTCTTAATTGGCCTACTCCCAAGACAACAACAGAGGTAAGAAGCTTCCATGGACTTGCTCAATATTATAGGAAATTCATCAAACAATTTAGTGCAATTTGTGTTCCTATGTTGGATACCATTAAAGGAGGCATGGAAACTAAGTTTGTGTGGAATGAACAAGCTAACAAGAGTTTTGAGTTGCTGAAGAAAAAGGTAGCTACCCAACCTATTTTAGTGTTGCCAAGCTTTGAGAAGCTATTCACCATTGAATGTGATGCAAGTAATGTAGCAATTGGAGCTGTTCTCAGCCAAGAAGGCAGACCGGTGGCCTTTCATTCTGAGAATCTAAGTGAAGCCAAGAAGAAGTACTCTTCTTATTACCTTGAAATGTATGCATTGGTCCAAGCACTAAGGAAATGGAGGCACTACTTGCTTCCCAAGGAATTCATTGTGTACTCAGACAATCAAGCACTCAGTTTTCTGAATTCACAAGAGAAGTTGAGTCACAGGCACATGAAATGGGTGGAGTACTTGCAAGCCTACACCTTCAACATCAAGCACAAGAAGGGAGCTCTCAATAAAGTTGTTGATGCATTGAGTTGGAGAGTTCTTACCATCCAAGAAATCCAACTGAAGAGCATGGGAATAGATCACTTCAAAGATCTATATGCAGATGATGAAGACTTTGCAGAAATTTATAAGGTATTCCTTGAGTTTAAAAACCATTTCCATAGCAAGTATGCTGAATACACCTTGCAAAGTGATTTGTTGTTTAAAGGGAATTAGCTTTGTGTTCCTAGAGGTTCTATTAGGGAGAACTTAATACAAGAGAAACATAATGGTGCATTGAGTGGTCATTTTGGAATCACCAAAACTCAGGAGCTTGTCCAAATGTTTTATTTTTGGCCTAAGATGAACTTAGATGTCAGAAAATATGTAGAGAGTTGTGTAGTGTGTCAAAAGGCAAAAGGCACTTCTTCAAATGCAGGCTTATACCAGCCACTACCAATCCCTTCTAGGCCATGGGAATGCTTGAGCATGGACTTTGTAGTTGGTTTACCCAAGACAAGGCAAGGTATGGATAGTGTGTATGTTGTGGTTGATAGATTCAGCAAAATGGCTCACTTTATACCCTACAAAACAACCAATGATGCCAGTCAAATAGCCTCTCTTTTCTTCAAGGAAATAGTTAGGATTCATGGTTTTCCAATCAGCATTGTATCAGACAAGGATACCAAGTTTATGAGTAATTTTTGGAAGACTCTTTGGCAAAGAATGGGCACCAATCTGTCCTTTGGATCTGCATACCATCCCCAAACTGATGGTCAGACCGAAGTTGTGAATAGGACACTTGGAAACCTTCTAAGATGCTTGACCAAGGAGTATGGTCAACAATGGGATCAGATTATTGGGCAGGCTGAGTATGCATATAATGACACAGTAAATAGATCCACAGGGAAGAGTTCCTTTGAAATTGTTTATCGACTGCACCCTAGAGGTGTTTATGAGCTGAGAGAGCTGAAGGATGGAGTCAAAGGAAGTGGTTATGCAGATGATTTTTCTTATGTAATGCAGGAGATTCATGAGACAGTTAGAAAGACCTTGGCAGAAAATACCATGAAGCATAAGGCTAAGGTGGATGAGCATAGAAGAGAAGTTAAATTCAATGTGGGAGACTTAGTGATGGTCTATTTGAACAAGGCTAGATTGCAGAAGGGAGTCCACCACAAGCTGCAAATGAAGAGGATAGGTCCCTGCCCTATCTTGGAGAAGTATGGCAACAATGCTTTCAAGGTGCAATTGCCAGATGACAGTGGACTGTCCCCTATTTTTAATGTTGCAGATCTGATGCATTACAAAGGACCACCCCAGGATTTGGATCAGACACTCCATGAAGTCAATCAAGATGTTGAAGAACTCAAACTTCCCCCTGTCACAGTCAAACAAGCTGATCAAATCTTGGATACAAGGGTCTACCAGAAGACTAGGAACAAGGAATATAAAGAAGATCTAATAAAAAGGCATGGACAACCTGATACAGATGCAGTATGGATCAGGGAGGCATAATTTAAGAAGTTAGGTATTGATCCTAACTTACTCAATCCAAGGATGGATTGAATTTTCTGTTTTGGGGAGGATGGTGCAGGAGCACCAAGGCCAAACTCCAACTTGACTTACTCAAATTTTGGTTCGCAAAAGTTTTGGCTTGTACTGACCTTGGCCAAGTCAGCATGTTGTGTGGTAGGTTGAATTAATCTTTTGTCTAGGTGTTATTCTAGTCATCATTGTTGGTTGTTGATATATTTTTTCTTTATTAAGGTTTGTGGTGTTGTGCTTGAAGATATGATGCATCAACTTGTGTTATAGTCACTTCTTTGTTGATGGAAGATGCTAGTGGTCAGTTGAGGGGTTGTTAACTCAAGGATAATGAGTTAGGAGATCCTAAAAAGAAGGATAATGGTGAGGATTACAGGAATATTACCAAAATTGCATGATAAAAATGAGAGGTTGCATGCAGTTGAGGAGTTATCTTGGATTCCCTTAAAATCAGGGATATTGGAATGAGCGATGCCCCTTGAAACATGAAAAAAAGAATGACTAATGTTAATAGTGGCTCAGGGAATAAGAAGAATAGTCAGTTGTTGCATTGTATTTGAAGACTTTGATGTGAATAGAAAGACATATTTTGGGTTTTCTGTATTTTCCTGTGTTTACTGGTAAACCCAGTGTGTTTTGCGCATCAGAGTTTATTTAGATACTGTATATTGACATAGCATGTGATTTGTATTTAATTAGCAGTGTTAACATCTTTCCTTGTGTATGATATTCACTTTGTGTGTTGAGAGTGTGTGGTGTCCAAGATTCAGGTGGGAAAGGGACTTTAACCCTATTGTAGCAGAGTCTGAAATTTCTGTATCTGCCCGTGCCATTTGAAGACAGCGAACTAGAGAACATTATGCATGTTAGTTTAATACTGTGATTATGATTAGTAGATAGAATAGAGTAAACTTCATCTGATATTCAAGTTACTTAGGGTAGAATTTCTGTTCAATCCATAGATTAGGTGTAGTGAGCTAGTTTTCCTGTTTTGGGCAGTAGGTTTTCAAATGGCTTCCCCATAAGCCCTGACCATGAGATTCTTTTGAGTTTAGTGGAAAATGGGAGGGAAGCCAGTGTATTTTGTACATTTGGTGACAGGTAATCAAGAGGGCCCAACAATGAATCTTATTACCAAACCTTAGGCGAGCTTAGGACCCGGTTAGGGATTTGGAAGTGCAGATTAAGGAACCAAGGCAGGGGAAAGTACAATTTGTATGGCCTAAGTACATTTCCAAGTGGATTATGTTTTAATACAAGGAAATCAGAGTGATGAGGGACTGAGCAATTCTCTAGAGTGAGAAACCAACAAACAAGCAGTAAAACCCTAGGAAATAGGGCAATTAGCCCTCCTCTCCAAGATCTCAGGAGTCAGCTGTACGGAACAGTTGGGGGCCAGAAAACTTGGTCAAGATTTAAAAGTCCCGAAAGGGTATCAGGAACTCTAGTTTTTTTGATAGGTCATGTTGAAAATTTAAGCAATAAAAGCAAAATAGGGACTGGTAAGGGCTAGTAGAGGGTTAGGCCTGTCCTAGGCAACTTCACAAAAATAGGTGATTTGAAGATTGAACCCAAGGAAAGATGCATCCATTTGGAGGAGAAACACAAGAAATTAGTATCTCTAGCTCCCCTACAAGAGGTTCAAGTCAGTTGGAGAACATGCCACTTAGATTCTTCTAAGTCCTAGGAAGAGCACTCAAATTGCAAGAGGTGTTGAACCTTCAAGGGTAAAGTACAAGGATGAAAAATCTTGAGAAGAGTTGGAGTAGGGTAAGAAGAGACTTTTAAGCCCAAAAAGGAGCCTATGGTAGCAGGTTCCAAGCAGGAGACAGTGGAGAGTTTCCTACAAGGTAGTACAAGCAACCCTTGAAGTCTTTACTACACCAACTTCACATTCTAAGAATTATAGATGAAGAAAACTCTAATTTCCTTCACTAAATCGCTATGATGCAAAACAGTAACTCTAACTCACAGCAGAAGCTCACAATTGCAATATAGGAACTCTCTAAAAATGCCTAAGTTGAGAAAACGACGAGTGCATTCGAATGGTGAATAGAGAAGTATTTATAAGCCGAAATAACAATAGATTCCCCATTTCTGGGCATGTAAAATGATAGATTGACATGTTTACCTAGTCAAATCATCACTTGTCGTGTTATCAAACCCTTAGTCATGATTTCCAAAGATGATTCGACCTCATGGAGCCCGCAGTTGAAGAATTTTTCAACTCAACAAACAAAAACGCCACCTATAGGTACATGTTTTTCTGCCAGTCGTATAAATTCGAAATGGTTTTATTGCTGCATTTTTAGGTCAACATTCCGCTTGTTACAGCACTGAAATCCATCACCATTTCCTTATTCTTTAGTTTGAATACTTCAGCCTGCATTTTCTGTTGCGCAGGAGCTTCCGTATTTTCACAGGAATGTCCAAATTTGTTTTCCATTCATTTTTTCTAAAGTTTAAACTTTTCAAATATTCCTTTGTGAAGTTCGCTTCTTTTGAAATGTATTTCAATGAGTTAAATATTTCATGTGGCTACATTTTCAAATTTTTACTTCCACAATATATATATATTGCGATTTTATCCTTCAAAGAATAATGCTTACTCTTTTAAACATTTGAAATTATTTTCCTTTATTTAAATTTTAATTTTATATATTTGTATATTTTATTTATAAATGTATTTTATTAAACATTAATATTTCTTTATATATAAACGTATTTATATATAAAAATATATTAATTTTAATATTAACACATTTAATTTATAAAATATACAAATATATTATTATTTACATATTCCTTATGTATAGATATATATATTAATAATCACTTTATTAATATATATATATATTTACACATAAAGACATATGTAAATCTCCTAGACAACATTATATGAAGTATTACTTATATCAAAGATGTTAAGACAAGCTGTGTACGTATAGACATGCCTATATATACTCCTTGTGTATACGTATGTATGCATATATACATGTCGACACATGTGTACAAGCATATCCATTTGCTTAATGTACGTACGTATTGGTATGTCTATACATTTAGATACGTGTACACAATATATGTATGTGTATACGTACCCACTTGACCTTTATCATTTATCAACTATTTCGTTCATACACAGGGAGTCACAGTTTAGTCAGACTGATATTTTAACAATCACATCACATAAAGCATAAGGAAGTAAATCAAACTCCTAAGCCTATGGATGACTTATCAAGACTAACTTATCTGACCTGGTTCCTATGTACCATTCATAATGTGTGTGCATGCTCAACTGATTAACTTTACTGGTTAAACGACCAATACTCCTCTCCCAAGTGATATTTCCCCTCTACCTAGAGGACTAGTCCTCATTCCCGCATTCACAATTATAAACTCATGGCAGTCAATTGCTCACAAAATTAGCAATACATATAAATTTCACAAGATATAAAAACATCACATACAAATCTCATTATGCATGTTTTTCACCATGATTAACATCAAATAAATAACATAAGAACGAGACAATCAATAATGTATGAAAGTTATATGGACAACAAGGTGATTCACATCTTTATTTATTCATAAAATTTTCTTTACAAACACATAATCCTTATTCAACTCTAATAGCCTAGTAGCTATACAATCGAGATGTAACACATACTAAGTAATAAATCCTCTTGACCTGCTGCATCAGCTTTGTTGACTCTCCCATAAGATGAGTTGACTCTTACCTAGGCAGAATTGAAGTTTTTTAAGGCTTATAAGCCTCCCAAAATTCTATCACTGGCTTTCCTTGTAGTTAGGATGTGGTATGGCTTTTTATTGGACTGAAATGGTATAGCTGGGCAAAGTCTCAGCTAGAATAATATTTTTAAATTAATGTCTTTTGCACACATAGCCTATAATATGCCAGAATAATATTTTTAAATTAATGTCTTCTACACACACAACCTGTAATATGCCAAAAGTTCATTGAAGTAAATTTCCTAAGTTTTTACTATGCGAGTAAAAATAAACTATGGAATAAGCCATTGCAATAAAAAAAATCCTTTCTTTATTGAAAATATATGAACAAAGATGCTATAACAACATACAATAAGGATTCCCATTCCATTACAATAATTCACAAAGTACAATATTCCAAGAAAGTACACAACTGCATACACAGCTCCTTCGAGCTTCATAGCATAAGATATAGATGGTCCATGAATTCGCCTTTCAAAACCTTGGTCTTCTATCGCCTGTTGAGGAGGAAAAACATCACTCAAGTGCTTTTCCACCAACCACAGACTTATATGTGGTCCCCCACACATCTATCAATGATAGATGGCCCTACCCTTCAACGAAGGTATTGGTTGGGTAACCCCGTACGACATACCACTCTGAGCTTAGTGTTGTGCCCTACATGACTAGGGTTTATAACCTACGCTAGGTACCCCTCATGCTTTTAAATGGACACGGTGAACTAACAATGGAGCCTCAGACAATCACACTACTTTGGCCAAAGTGTTCTCACTCAGTATAATCGAGGGATGGTCTACCATTCACTTACACTATAGCAAACTTGTTTTGACTTAAGGCCATTATATCTATGCTTAGGAAATCCATCTCCACGGGCAAGCTACTCCCTAGGATAACCTATCTCTTAACAAACCTAAGGAAACACAACTCATATAGCAAAGTACTAGTTCCCTCCCTTTGTTGGACAACATTCCTAGGTGTAACCTACTAGCCATCTAGCATAATTAAATATCTAGCTATGAGTATTCCTTAAACTATCTATGTTAAATCATATCTAGTATAATAACATTACCCATGACAAACAATCTCTCCTACCCATGTTTAATCATATCAAGTATAATAATGATACCTATGACAAACAGTCTCTCCTATCATGGAGTAATTACAAACATTACACAAAATAGAGTAAATAGTTTCCACTTTTCTTTCAAAGAAAACATTACTTTTCCCTATATGCAAGTAACTATAAAAGACTAGATTTAAAAGTCAAGAAGAAATTCATTCAACACTAATACAAACAAGGGAAGAATATCCTCATGCCTCTGATAAGCTTTCCAATTGACTGGCTGCAAACACAACACTTCTTAAACAACAACTAACCTGGTATCGATCCTCCAACAAAGACTCAACAAACACTATCTCACAAGTTGGTAAATACTTCTCTCAAAATAGTAATGACTCTATAATTCTCAAAGCTCTCACTCACTATATTTGGAAAATTATTGCAAATAGAAATGTAAATAGAATTTGTTGTACCCAAATGAATTTTTTTGCTTCATCAAGGCATTTTGCATAAAAGAGTCTAAACTTTGCTAAAATGAGGTAAAATGCAGTTTTGGGCAATATCAAGCATGGAGTTTTTGTCAATATTTTGTCAGTCAAAGTCAGTTTTATTGATTAGAACCTGAAGCAGAGACTCAGAATGGAGCTTTTCACAATGGAGGAGAGTCTCACAAAAACATTTCAAGTTGCACACGGTCATTTCAGTGATCGAAACAAAGTTTTCAGTGGTTAAAATATGAAGGTTTCTCAGAGAAAAGCAGAAAAGTGCAACTATAGCCCAGGGGCGCCCAACTTTTTGAAGGTTAAGATCTTGTTGAAAGTGTTCAATCATACAGTCAATCTCTTCAGAATTGGTCTAGCTAATCCGATGAGCTATCCAGCAAAGCTTTCCGAGACCCACAGCTCTGGCAAACAGTGACAAAAGCTGAAATCCCCAAAGTTCCAGATATGAGAATTTTGTCTTTTTCAGGCAAAAGCGCACCTCTAGCCCGAGGGCGCCCATCTTAAAAAAGGGATAAATCTTGGCTTTTCCAATAGTGGATATAGTCAATCCATTCACGATTAGTCTACTCATCCAACAAGATATCAAATGCAGTCATCCAAGTTTTAGAACTCCGGCAGTAGTCGTTTGAAGATGGGCTTATAATGAACATTTCACACTTCAAAGCTTCTTCATCGTGTTCCCAGTGCAAGTACAGCTCAGGGGCGCTGGTTTAAAGGACCCTTCAGATGGCAAAATTTGTAGATGAGGTCTTCCTGACATCAATTCTAATCTAGCCTAGCTCCGCAATGCATCATCCTGCTTGTCAATCCAATGTTCCAGGTGATCGTGGTAGAGGTTCTACCAAGCACGTAATTTCACAGGCGAACCAACAGAAAATTTGTAGTGTATTTCTACAGTCCAGAGGCGCCTAGCCTTTAGGCCTGTCAGATGAGGTTGTTCACGTTCAAAGTCTTCATGGCTTTTGAGCGTAATCATTTTATCTATCCAACGAGCCTAGCCGTTAGTCTTCAGGATTTGGCAGACGCTCGTACGTGCGAGGTCTTTGGCGAAATGCTGAAGAGTGAGGACATCCAGAAAATGACTAAGTATGGAGCGGTAATTTTAAATAAAATACGCACTAGAGTTTTTGAGGTCTTAGAAGCGGTTTTCTTGCTTCGTCACCTCCAGAGACTTCTCTTGTGGGCCCTTCTGGCTGTCTGTTAAAACAAATAGTGCTTGAATCGGGTCATCTCAGCTTCAGATATCAGAGGACGAAGTAGGGTACTTGGATGGAAGTTCAATTTTCGTCAAAATGACATCAGTGCAACTAAGAGCCAAGGGTGCTTTTACTTTTGAGGCCCTTAACACAGCTTTCACATGTCGTGTATATATCCATTGGATGCAGAATATCTCTAGGCACACAGTGAGCTTCGTTTCCTGTCAGCAGGGTCCACCGTTCACCGTTAGCAGCCGTTTGAAGTGTCAGATGGCAGTTTGAGAAATGGCTAAGTCTGGAACCCGTAAAAGCAATTTAATCAGAGGCGCGTAATTTTTCAAGGGGTTAAATGATGGATTTTGCAGTAGTGTCTCCTAGTAGACATTTCTTCCTTGTTCAGCAGGCTTTTCGATGAATATCTTCGTTCAGTCTCAGCATCTCTCAGTCATTCAGAAATCAGTGTTGAAGTTGGCCAGTTGTAACTTTGCTGTCAGCTATTAAGTAGGAAGTTAATAAAAAGTGCAGTATCTTGAGCAAATGGATGCCTATGAGCTCAAGAGATGACTTTTCAGAATCGGTGAAGTCTCGCAGTGAATCCTGAAGCTTCATCCGAGTTGTCAACTGAAGTTCAAAATATTTAATATTTATTTTGCATTTAAAATGGCAATTTTCTATTTTTGGCGCCTTTGCTAATTGCATGATAATAAATATTTTATTATTTATTTAAATTTGAACTTCCAATCAGTGGTAGTGGAACTAAAAGGAAACCAACCAGAGGTCTTCTATTCTTGTCAGGGTTTTGAATTCTTGTAGTTATCAATTTGGTGTGAATTTCTTCTTATTTAAAGTATGGCATCTTCATTCATTATTCACAGAGATTTCAAAAGAAATTCGTATTTCTCAAGAGAAAATTCAATCTTAAGAGAAATTCATATTTTTCAAAGAAAATTCATATCTTCAAAGGAAATCAAATTTTATAAAATTTCAAAGTAAACTTCAAAGCAATTTGTATTTCTTCAAGAAGTGAAGGCGCGCATCTTTAAGAGAAATTCATATTTTCTTCAGAAGACAAGTTCATATTTTCTAAAAGGCGTATTTCTTTAAGGCAAATTTTCTCAAGAGAAATTCGTGGTTTTATCAATTTTCAAAGGCGCAACTTCAATAAATTCGCAAGTACTTCAATTTCAAAAGGCGAAATCCTTAAAGCATAAATCCTTCAAACAATTCGCACTTTTTTAGGATCCAAGGAGTATTCATTCAATATCAATTCGCAATCCTTCAGAGGCGGATTCTCAAATTTCAAAGCAATTCGTATTTTCTTCAAAAGGAAATTCGAATTTCTTCAGAACAAAGGTGCAAATTTCAAGAGGATAAATTCATGGTTTTCAAATAAAGGTGAATTCTTTCAGTCCAAAGGCGGATTTCAAATCAATTTCTAGAGGCAATTTTATCTAACAAATCTTTTTGCAGATCAAAGTTCACAATTGTCAGCAATTTGAAGAAATCTAAGGCGATTTTCAGAAGAAGAGGCATCATAAAAACATCTTTTTCATCCTTCAATCTCAAATTTCTCTCAAAATACAATTTGCATGTTCCTAAAATTGGCGAAATTGACAAGTCTCAGTATATGGATCATTCTCATATAATTTCCTCAAGTTGAAATTGTGCGTTTGATTTTTCACGAATTTTTAACTTTAGAACAGTTGTTCTTGAGTTACTAATTTTTTCAAGTGAAAAGTCTTGGTACGATCAAGTAGAAGTTGAATTTTTGCAAAACTGACATTCTGGGTTGTCTTAGAATCCTTTTCTAGACAAAACCCATATCTCAAATTTTTTGCTGAAAATAATTCTTCGAAAGGCTATTTTTAACTCTCGTAGGCTACTTTTAGCTTCCAGAAATCTTGTCAAAGCATAGTCAAGTTCATAGTCAACAGGCTAATTTTTCAAGAATGCAGTTCACTCAGCTCGAATACAGGACCAAAACAGTCCTTACTCATGATTTTCTCAGGTTGGTTGAGACAGATCTTCACAAGGTGTTGCCAGAGGCAGTGCTAGATTCGGTCAAGATCAGAAGTTCAATCATTCAAAATATTGAGCTGTCTGGTTTACTAGAGGCCGCTTCCATACCTATCTTCGTTCACTGTGTTGAATTCGTGATGGCTTGTATTAAGCATTACAATTCTACTACTCGTGAGATAGTGTCAGTTGACGGATGGGTCATTTGTAGTCTCAAGCCTTTGTACATCGAAAGGAGTTTTGGCATTCCTCAACACCAGAATAGTCTAGTTGTTTCTATGGAGCAGTGTGCGCAGGAATTTGATGCTGATGTTGACAAATGTCAGAAGAAGATGGCAGAAAGATGGTTAAAACAAGCAAAGAACAGATTTCCAAACAATGTGGGTCATGGTGAATACAAGGATGAGTATGTGATTCTAATCACACTTCTGAATCGTGTCTCAGGTCAAGCACATGCGAATGTTTTCCAACCTTGGATGTATTACATTATTGGTCGCATCATTTTTGGGTAGGAACATTATGACTGGGCATCCTTCATCAGTGATATTCTCCACTGGCAAATCACCAGTTTCATAGTTGCTCATGAGTTTCACATGTGTTCATATCTCGTGTACTTGATTGCTTATTAGGGTCAGTTTCAAGGACTAAACACCATGGGCATTCTCAGTGTTCAGAAAGTTTACCAATATTATGATCAACTTGAGTTCACCAGAGTTGAACGTCATTTTGAGTGTGTTCACGAGGCTTTTCTGACTTATACAATGAGAAACTTGGACTGGGAGTTGCATGTTTGTATCTCGGCAGTTGCTAGGGCAGCGATGGATGGATGGGCAGATTGGTTTATTCAGTTCCCGACATACACCTACATCTGAGTATACGGGTTTATAGGAAATCCAGCTATGCTTCCATGTTATCCTTTGGATAAGATAATGTTTCAGGAGTTCCTGAGACAGATGCATGATGTTCATCATCTTCTACACTGCAGGCACAGACCATCTCTCAACTTTCCCTTTCAGTTTGGAATGTATTACCAGTGCAAGTCGACAATTGATGCCAAGATTGCAGGGCAAGAACTTGAGAAATATCATCTTAAGTATCTTGTTGAAGCACGTGCCTATGATCTTTCAGGTCATTATACAACTCGCCTTGCTGGAGGTACATATCACGAGCCTTCTATGGAGGATTACTGGGCAAATTGCACAGATGACTTCGAGGTTTGCAGACATAGTTACAGCCACTTCTCTCTCTCACAGATTTCTATTTTCTTGTTAGAAGATGTGGGAGGTTTATTAGATGATGAGGGAGAAGTTCTTCCTCAATTTTTCAGAGAGCAGGTTGATACACAACCATTGCCAGCAGTTGATTGGTACGCCAAGGAATACACAACGGTCAAGGAGAGGTCAAGTAGAGTTATTCAGAATAGTATACTTTACCTCGACAACAAGAAGACAAGGAGGGTAAGTATTCCCAGAGCAGAGCCGCCCAGTAGTGGTGAATCCTTCGCTACCTTCCTCGTCAAAACCCAAACAAAAGAAGAGGAGTAATCCTCCTAAGAAAGGTCAAGCGCCAAATAATTCAAAGGGAAAGGTGGTTGCCACTGTTACACACACAGAGCCAGTTTAGAGGCCAATTCAGAGTCCGCCAGTGCCTGAGGTTCAGCCTCAAGTTCCTATATCAGTTCCAGAGCAGTCATCAGTCCCAATTCACATTGAATTGGATTTAGACTCTCCACCTCGCAGTGGGTCCTCTACACATTCACTCTCGTCAGTACCTCCTGTTGCTAGTACCGACCCTTCTAGTAGCATTAGCCAAGACCAATCTTGGATCGAAGCTCAGCTAGGAAGGAAGAGGAGGCAGCCATCCTATGTCCTTAATCATTCTGATTTTGATGACATTTACCAAGATGCGCCAGACAAGAGGGTCAAGAATATGGCCCACATGGAGAGAAACACTGATATGGAGATCGTGGTTGAGACTACTGTACCTCCACAGTGGAAGAACTTGGCTGAATTGGAATCTCAGGACTTTGAGGGTCTCACAGTCAACCTTGGTCATAGCACACGTTAGACTCAGGTTGATCTCCTACAGGTTGCTACAGAAAGTGTCAGGGATAGAATATTGAAGGACGGAGAAGATAAGGCAGCCCTCAAGGCTGAAATCAGACAGCTTCGTCAGTATATTTCTAGCCTTGTACATAGACCAGAGGTCATCACCACACTCCCACCGATGCTTGAGCCTCTGGCAGAGCAAAGTCAACTTAATCACTTAGTTGCATATGGCAAGCATTTGGATGAGTGGGAGGAGGAGTTCGTCGCTAGAGGTCGTGCTATGCTCACAGAGTTATATCAGTTGTGGTTCAATGCACGAGAGCTCCGTCTTCATCTTCATGATGAGGAACGGGATATGGCTATTAACAAACTCCAGGATGAGATTATGATTTCCCACCTGAGTGTGGCATATGATGCAGTCATAGATGCAGAGGATAGGGAAGCTATCTAATCTTGGAAAATACAATTGGTTTTCAAAGCAAAGATAGAAGAGACTTTGGCATCAGAGTTGGCTGAGAGTAGAGAGCACGTCACTAGTGCACTCTGGTTTGTGAGGACTCTAGTATCTTGCTTACCGTGTCGGTATTAGATCGAGGGTGGTGCCTATGTTGAGCTTACAGATGTTCAATTAGAGCTTCAGGCACTCATTCATACCATTTTTAGTGGGGAGACTATTGGTTGTAAGGTTACTCAGCTTATAGTTATGTCAGCATTATTCGACGAGGCAACAAGGAGCAGAGGTGAACTTCAGTCCCAAATCACAGCTGGTGAGGATATGCTGCATCAACATAACATTCTTCAATAGAGCCTCATAGCTCCAGATAGTGATACAGTTAACAATCTCATTGAGGGATTGGTTGCTCGAGATCACGACCAGTAGACTTCAGTTCCCACCTCTCAGGATAGATATTATGCACATGAGTTAACTTGGCGTTACCCTTTCAAGTTAATTCAATGTTGTCATCACATGCATATCTATTCTGAGATCAGCTTTTCACACTTGGAGTTTTATTTAGGGTTTTACGTTAACTGATGATAGTCTTCCAGTTAACTTTCTTTCAATAAGGATGTGCATGCTTACACAATTGTCCATTTTTAGATTAGATGTTTTGGTTAACTGATGGTAGCTTTCTAGTTAACTGTATAGTTTACTTCATTAGGGTTTGGAAGCGAATCTTGCATGCATTGCAAGACTGTAGATGACTCAAGGTGATTTTAGGGTTCCCTACACCTTAATGTATATAAATAAGAGCTTTTGCTCATTTGTAAATAACTTTTTCTTGAGAGAGAAATATATGCTACACCTACCTTGCCCTCAATATTGCTCTTTTGGTATTTGTTCATGTGTCTTCACTATTACAATTAATTATTATGCCACATAGGGTTTCATGCGATTGTGATGGTGAATTCTTTCCATAGTCTAGATAAACCTATTTTGTGCATCTTTATCATTACAATCAATTGTTATGCCACATAGGGTTTCATGCAATTGTGATGATAAATCTGTTTTGTGAACCTTTATCATTATGATCAAGTGTTATGCCACATAGGGTTTCATGAGAATGTGATGATAAATCTGTTTTGTGAGTCTTTTCTATTATGATCAAGTGTTATGCCACATAGGGTTTTAGGAGATTATCATAGTAAATTATTAAATCTATTTTGTTCCTAATAAACTTGTTCAGATTGAGATAATAGTTGCGCCACCTTGCCTTCAAGTAGAGAATCTGAATCCATTTATCGTCTGATAGTAAAAACCTTGCTCCATTTCCTCATGCTCTGTTTTCTTGAGGGAACTAGATAGAATTTAAGTTATTAAGTTTAGTTGTAGTTAGTGAATCTACGAAACCAGAGAAAATTCTCAGTTGCAATGTATATAGTTTTCGAGAAAGCCTTGTACCTCTACAGCTGAAACAAAAAGATAGGAATTAGTTTAGTTTATTTCCCTTTGCACGTATTTTTGTCAAGCACAACGAGGGAGATTCCCCTCCTAATTTGAAGAGCACTCATTGCATAGTGTGCATAGCTGTCTGTACCAACTCTTACTCCAGAGGTGCTAGTTGTTACACCAACAAAATGCAAAAACTTGCTCAAGGAATGCGTCCCAAACAAGTGCACTATCTCCAGTATTTATACAACAATCTGGTGACTACTTAGTCTACAATTTAGGCATGGTTTCTGATAGTAGCAAGCATGCACAACAACACATATATCACAGCTAAAAGGTGGTGAACATGTAAGTACATACTTAGTTTAAATAGCTACAGATCGACCCTATTGATCGACAACAATTAGAGACTAATTCAAATCTCCACATGATAGAATTTTGTTTGCAATTTAAAATGGACATCTACAAGTATAAGGATTCAAAGGTGGTGCCAAAGCTTCATATTCACATACAGAGTTGGTGCGATTTCCTTTACATCTCAAACAGTCAACATCAAATTTGCAACACCAAGCTTATATTGACTAAGTCATAGTATGAGTCGATACACTTAATAAATTGGTTTGACAAAGTCGTTGATATGTATAGATGCCTTTACATATGTTGGTTGATGCAAAATAACATGGAACTTACAGTTTACTAAGTCCACGAGCTTCCCACAAAAGGCGTCGACTTATTCTCTCATTAAATATCGACTTAATGGATGCTCTTTGTTTGCAGATTACAAACTCTTCTTTCGCAGATAGCAAGAGTAAAATGTGGGTAAAGAATACAGTCAAAACTTTATCATACTTCGGCCTCCAAGTTGTCTATGATAATCGACTTCAAAGCCACATATAGTATTTTAAATACATACATATATACTTAACATATATGTACATATACATACATATATGTACATATATATATATATATATATATATATATATATATATATATATGTATATATATGTATTTGTATATATATATGTTAGTATATATATCCATATTTATCACATGTCAATAAAGCATGTATATGTAATCGATATACAAGCAAATATAATTCAACATAGCAATCACATTTGTTATATTAATATATCGATTGTGTATACATATATATTTATATATATATATATATGCCTCTATGTACATGTATACATATGTATACATGTATCGATACATTTGTATGGGCATGTCCATTTGCCACCATACGTGTATATTGATACATATATACATATGGATATATGTATATACTTTATATATATATATACACACACACACACATATATATATATAAATATTCAATTCTCACACCAAATCATACACAATTACTATGGTATTGATAAGAGATTATGAGCGATATATCTATATGTATACATATGCATGCTATTAGTTCCATCAAATAGTTCCATGCGCATAAGCAACTCATGCATGAGTTTGCATAGATACGTCTACCTATGTACCCTCATGTATGTGTTCCTTTGTGCCTATGATCTATCATCGTCATGCATGTGTGTACGCATACACATTCCTCGTATTTTCCACATATCAATACAGGAATAGTAACAAGGAAAGAACTCACAAGCTCAAATAGATAAACATCACCCAATAATGCACTCAAAAGTAAACAAAACCCTTACTAATGCAGACATATTGACTAAGGATGACTTACCAACTTCCCACTTAATAACCTGACTCAATTATTTTATTGTGGTGTGTGTAAGCTCAGATAGGTTATGTTACTGGTTACACAACTAAGACCTCTTGAGTGATACTTCCCCTCTGCCTGGAGGAATTGAACATATACCTACAATCACTAACACATGCACACAACAGTTAACTATTCACAAAATATGCAATATACATAATACATCTCCAAAGTTAGAATATCAACTCAATATTCATCCAATCACATAAATGCATTCTTTCATATAATATTAATGAGATGACATTCATTCATAAAGTAGTGATAACAAAGTGCAAGTACAATTTATTCATCCACTGAATTCACATTACACTCACTTTTACCTTGCATAGTAATAGTAAATGGTAATTACACAATTGGGGTGTAACAAAACCCTATGTTCTTTTGTTCTATATCACTTGCACACACAACACTTGTATTTCTTTCTTTTTACCGTTTGCACACACCACTATAAACAAATTAATTATTTGATTGCAAATCTCAATTAATTTGTATCTTTATCTGATGCCAACAACTATAAATAAAAATCTCCAGTTAAGCACAATTGTGAAACCTATGTGATTTCACCTGCAATCAGCTAGGGAAGATATCTCACCATCAAAACTGATTTCCCATAGGGCTTTTCTACCACAAAAGCTCCAAATCCACAATAAAGAGAATTAAAAATAAGCATAATCCAAATGAGCTCTTGTAGAAACCCTTGTTTCCCCTGTTTCCGAATCTGACTATTTTTTTTATTGTTTTGTGTATTTTGGGTTTTTTGACTATTTTTGAGTTTTTTGCATGAATGAAGAAGATGGAAATTTTGAAAAGAAATAGTTGAATAAATTTAAATAAAATAATATAACTCTGAAAATGATAGAATCTATTGAAACTTCAGATGCCAGACTATATATTCAACTTCTGGAATAATTAAAAATAAGATCCAAGCACATGCAAATAAAAAGGCAATATTTTATTTGATGAAAACCTGATTTGCTGCAATATGAAAATGGCCTTGATTTGGTACGGCTGCAATAAATACACCTTCCTCCCTCCGTCTGATGATCCACAATGATGCCAGGAATATAGGCACCCAAGCTGGTAATGGCAGACTGATCCAATAGTAGGCAATTTGCTTCAATAAGAGAAGTACGGCTTTTCTTGAAAAGTACAGCCTGGTACAGAATGGTACGGCTAATAGCAGCAACGACATTAAAAGAAAAGTATGGCCTTCCTCTGAGTCTCTAGATCTTTGTTGATGTGCTTTTTGTGACCGCACCAACGCAGAATAAAGTTGCCAACGACTTCCCTATTCTCTCTTGATCAAAGTATTCCGCATGCTAAGATTGTAAGAAAGTTCATGCATTCAACTCCAAGGTTCTTTCAGTGCGAATAGGCTCAGTTTGGCTCAATTTGATTTGCTGGTATTTCAAGGGGACTTACGGAATTGTTTGGCAGCGGAGAAAGGAATTCAAATAACTCGAAAGATTTATCTATGAAGTGCGGGTTTCCTATTCTAACCAGAAAATACTGAATTGAAATGGGGTAGGGTTTAGAGATTCTAAATCTATTCTAAGGCATGAGACATGGCGATCAATCTTCACAAGCTTCAACCAAACTTCGCTTTGCCTCACCTCAGACAGCTTCCACGGAGTCGGTGCAATCTTCAGGGGGAGATGACTAAAGATGTTCAGACCACCATTTGACATGAAGATACCATCACAATGACGCATACCACCATTCAAACTGTGATTGAAGTTAGGCCCAAACGTTTCCAGTTGACCACACAAGGCGCATTCACCATCAGCAAATACACTAGTGGTATGGATAGACGAAGTTGCTTAGATCAAACACCACATTTCATAGCTAACATCTACTTGCATGGAATGAAAATTATACTACTTTAAGTCACTACTTGAATCAGAAGGATGAAGAAACCTTGCTAGCTACTCACAACAAAGATGAAGTTCACCATCAATGAAAAACTCTTTTATTGAGAGAGTGTTCACAACAATTTCTTACAAAGTTTTCAAAGGGAAAACTTTCCCTCTTCTTCAAACTACACTATCAATCTATACTAAGTTACTCCTAAGCTATCACCTAGTTGTCTCTCTACTCCGACTTCTACTCTAATCCTACTGTCTAATTTCTAATGAGTTACAAATGAGGGGGACTCCCCCTTTATATAGCTAGCCAAGTCCCAAAAGACGGTTAGGGTTACAATCAATAGAGTGGCTAGAATCGTGCCACCTCAGCCCTAACCCTAAAAACTACCAGAATTGGGAGTGGGGTAATAAATGAGCCATAATGTCCACCATCATCCTTCTAGAAGATTCTGTTTGTAGACGCGTTCACACTGTTCTCGATCTTCTTCCTGACTTTACTCTTCGACTTCGCTCGAGCTTCCATCCTTTCTTCATCTTGAGTTTTGAAAACATTTCATCTTTGTCACTTGAGCTAACACTTAGCCAATTTCTTGCAACCTTTTCTTCCTTCAAGATTGAAACTTGTAACTTTATCTTCCTCCGAAGGTTGTGATATCATCGTGGATCACTTAAATCATCAACACTTGGCCTCGACGTTCCTCCTGCAAAACAAGCAAGGAGAAAAAAATTAGAACACTTCATAATATAAATTCAACTCACTTACCAGGATTCCCACATTCATTGCTTCCGATAGCCAACTTCACGTTCAAATTATTCATGCCTTAGCAAAATTTTCAACCCATCTTCCTCAAGGGCGTATCACCTACTTCAACTGCATCTTCAAGAAATTCATTTCACCTGTTGGAGCTCTGACAACCTTGATTTTATCCATCTCTGGCTCAAGAATACTATCTTCATGAAGGATTCAAGCAAATTCCCCTAGGCAGTTTCTTTCGAATTCATCGTCTGGAGGATTTCACCTTGAAAACACATTTTCTTCACACTTGCCTTAGAAAATTTTCAAATTTCCCTTGAGAAATTCATCAACCTGGTGCCCATTCAAAATATTCATCTTAGAATCCTTGACAAGCTGTGGAAGACCTTAAAATCAACTCCTCATCAGCAATCTTCGATACCCAGAAGAAAATTTCCTCCAGAACGCATCGGATCCATGGGTACCCAACAAACGGGTTCATTTAATTTTCTGGAATTTTGAACCTTAGAAAATTATTTCCCTGTGAAATTTAAATCCGTTCTTCACATCTGTGAAGATTTCTTGTTGCTCTGACTTGAGAAATTTAAGTTCATCTGCATTATCATTCACCTCTGACTTCATCCCTAGAAACTCTGCTCACGCTTCAGGAAAATTCCATCACCTCACCAAACTTAGGCATTTTTCTAAGGGAGAAAATATTTTCCTTAGAAATTTTTTTTGAATCACTTAGCATTTCTTTTGAAAATTTTTTTCCTAGAAAATTTTATTCAACTTTGCTCACTTTGCCTGGGAGAAAATTTTATCCAACTTCATCTATCTCAGAGAATTTTCTTTCAAAACACATCACGCCCAACATACTTTATTTTATTCATCACTTTGTATTTTATTCTTCATAAAATATCCAACGCCTTAGCAACCATCATCGATACCTTAGGCGCACTTTATACTTGCAAAAGGATTTCTATTTCCATGCCTAGCATGTTTTATTCATCGCCCTAACAACTTTATCTTATTTACCACGCCTCACCTCATATTAATTTTAACATGGCGCATATAACACTTTGAGGAGGAATTAAAAACCACGCCCAACACTTATCATCACCACCTCACACGCCTTGGAGATATTTCTAACACCTTACAACACATGCTACCTAGAGCACACCTAACTCTTCAAGAGGGATATTTCCATGCCTAGTAATACTCATCCATCACTAGCAACATTTATTTTATCCCTCCAATGCCTTTAGTAATTTCATGTTCACACTTCATGCACTTGGGCGCATTTCTCATGTAGAGGAGGATGAAAACATTCAAACACCACCAACAAGTGACCTTTCATCTCCCATTCTTTTGTCCTCACATGCCCTCTTTTGGGCACATTTCGCCTAGGCAGTAGGATTAAAAAATGTTGACTACTTTGACCTCTTCTTCCCTTGGGTGCATTTTGTATGATGTAGTGGATGAAGATTCCAATGCCACCTTGACTTCCTCATTTTTGTCTTTACATGGCCCATTTTGGGCGCATTTTGGGGTGAGAGGAGGATAAGTTTTGTTGACTCCATCGACTCTTTCTCCCTTGGGCGCATTTTAGCCTAGTTGCAGGATAAACTTTGTTGACCTTTTGACCCTTTCTAGCTTATTCTTGCATGGGCGCATTTTGACCCTTGAGTAGGATGAACTTCATACCTAGAATTTTTTTTTGAGCCTCCTTACTCACCTAGCACATTTGCTATGTCTTCTGGATGAAGTTCCAGACTTAGACAAATTTTCTCGTTCCTCGCTAGTATTTCATACCTTGCCATTTATAGTAAGTCTCTTGATTTTGCATCTCTGAAGCTCAGAATGACTTGAAATTTTGAACACAGCATCCCCATGACCTTGTTGTTCTGTCGACCCTGCCACTTTTAATCACCTTGCTATTTTTAGCATGTTTCTGAAGGTGGTTTACTATAAATAGTAACCTCATGTTTCTGATAGTTCCACTGCTCCAATCGTCCTGAAATTTGGATGAGGCACTCCTCACCACGTGACCTTACTACCGACACTGACGCATGCACTTGATTTACTATTTTTAGCATGTTTGCAATCTGACTTACTATAAATAGTAAGTGCTCTGTTTGACTCAAAATTTCACCAGTAGATAACTTGAAGAATGCTGATCGCGGTGGTTTACACCCGATTTCGAAGATTTTGACCTTTTACGCCTATTTTTAGGCTCTGAAGCTGGAAACCCTAATTTGCATTGCATGTGTATCAAATGACCTCTGTTTCCCTTCGTTTCTGTGGCACTGCGATCGGCTCATGAATCTGAACTGCTGGGAAGTGGCTGCCGGGACACACCTGCTAAAAATAGCAAGTTCCTTATTGAGTGAGAATCTTCGTTTACATGTCACACCATTGCGAAGCTCTTGAAAAACCCATCAGGAATCACTCGACATGAAAACCCTAAAAATAGACTCAGAAGACTGCATTCTGAAAGTTGTCATCTTGTTTTGCATGTTATATCATCGCGAAGGTCTCGAAAAACCCAGAAGGAATATGCAGACATGCAAAGAAAAACTCTGCATCTGAGCCCTAAAATTTTCCCCAGAAGCTGGACTGCTAAAAATAGTAAGTCATTTGTTTTCGCTCAAATTTTGCATGCGAGGATTCTAATACACTCTGAATGCTCTGAATGCCGTGTGACTGTCGAAATCTCAAAAATGCTGACGAACTGCCAGAAATTTCACACTTACTAAAAATAGTAAGTACCTCAAAATTTGCTAAAAATCTGCTGAAAGCTTGCTGGAAGCACACTGATAACGATGTTAGTCTTCATTTTCAATATATTCACTTTATTCGACCTTGGACTGACCAGAAATGATGAAACCCTAATTTTCAGACTTGGTCAATTTCATGCTTAAATTCAACGACAAAGAAGTCCCCGGAAAGATAGACAGTAGAAAAGAGAGACAACAAAATGACTGAAAAGCAAAGCCAAAATTAGGGGGTCCCCATTTGCAATGGGGCGATGTGTGAAAAATGTCACAACAATCTTAAAGAAATATGTGCCTTAATGGAAGAAACTCCTTTGGACAAATTGCTAACTAAAACCTTGAAGTTTGAATCAACTGTGAAGCTCTGTAATTTCTCCTGAATGAAGAAATCTCTTTGCCTGGCAATAAATCGGATGATATTTCACAACCTTTGAATTGCTTTCACTAGAGATGGCTCGTTCCCCAATGCTCTGAGACTGAAACCCTTGGCTTTCATGCTCTGGTTGAAGACTTGCTCAAATCTCAATAATTGATAACATAATGGCTCGATTTTCAAAGCAAAACTCTTGAAAAGTGCGAATTCCTTCAATTAGGATTTCATTAAAATAAATTTGAACTTTTTATTTTAATATTTCAATAGTCTCAAGTCACATTTTTAATTATAAAATATAATTAAAAATGGCCCCTTCTATGATGGGCGACCCCTTCACTTAAGTTATAATATTAAAATATTACAACTTTATATTATATGCTCAATTTAATTAATATTTAATTAATCAATTAAATATCAATAACTCCCTCAAGAAATGTCTGACGCACGCACCGTCTGAAGCTGGCAAACTAGGGAGTGATTCTGCACGTGATCAAACTGTATTGCTAAAAATAGCAGGGGTGCCTCTCTGAGTGTCAAATACTGCTAAAAATAGCAAGTCGGGTAAACAGTATCCAAATGAGCCCGAATGAAAGCCAACTGGTCAAAATTTGACAACCGAAGCCAAGCCAAGCTCCATCAAGACCCTCTATCCATCCTAGCAGCCTACGAGGGTCACATAATAGGCTAATAAAATGCTCTGAGAGATGTCAACTAGAAGGGGACATGACAGTCTGCCCCTCCTGAAATTGCTTGTCCTCAAGAAATCTCAACTCCGGATGCTGCAGAATATCCTCACTCTCCCAAGTAGCATCCTCCACAGGAAAATCTCTCCATTTCACTAAATATTCCCTGATAGTCCTCCTATGCAACTGTCTCTCTCTGTACTCCAGGATAGACTCAGGTACTAAAATCAACTTTCCCTCATCATCCAAGGGAGGTAAAACTGCAGAAGGTACCACATGGTGTCCCAACGCCCTCTTGAGACGTGACACATGAAAAACATTGTGTAGCCTGCTCTCTACCAGAAGCTCTAGCTCATAATCCACCTCTTCAACATGCCTCAAGATCCTGAAAGGACCGTAATATTGTGGCTTAAGCTTCTCTAACCCACTCTTCCTAAGAGTAGACTGACGGTAGGGTTGCAGCATAAGATAAACCATATCACCCACCTCAAAATGCCTCTCTGTTCTCTTCTGATCTGCGTACTGCTTTTGCTAATTTTGTGCCTTGGCAATATTTTCCTTGAGAGCCCTCATAGTATCCTGACTCTCCTGCAACAAGTCTCCAGCACTCGGCACTCTACTGTCACTTAGTAGAAAATCCAGAAAACTCGGCGCCTCATACCCGTATAACGCCATAGAAGGGGACATCTGAATGGTCATGTGGAATGTCGTGTTGTAGCAATACTCGCACAAATGAATCCACTTGACCCATGCCTTCTGCTGCCCTGTAATATAATTCCTGAGGTAACCTTCCACCCATTTATTCACTATCTCCGTCTGCCCATCTGTCTGCGGGTGGTAACTGGTGCTCGGTGTAAGCTCGGTCCCACAGAGTCTAAACACCTCCTGCCAGAAGTGACTCAAGAACTGACTATCTCTGTCGCTCACTATGCTCCGAGGAAACCCATGCAGTCTGAATACCTCATGAAAAAAAACCTCTGCTACCTTCGTAGCTATGTAAGTGGTGGTAATCGGAAAGAAGTGGGCATACTTCGTTAGCCGATCCACAACTACATATATGCAATCTTGCCCTTGGGCTTTAGGCAAGCCCGTAATGAAATCCATCGACAGGCATTCCCACTTCCTATCAGGAATCGGAAGTGGCTGCAATAATCCTGCCAGGTACATGTTCTCCTGCTTGTTCTGCTGACAAACAGGGCACTCACGCACATACTGAAGAACATCTGCCTTAAGTCCTTTCCATGTGAATCTCTCCTGAATCTGTCTATAGGTTTTGAAATACCCAGGATGTCCTGCTGTAGGAACGTCATGAAAGGCTCGCATGATAATGTTCTTCACCTTTGAACCTGGGATCAAATAAATCCTATTCTTGTAAATGATCAAGTCATTCACAAGCGTATATCTGGTATCAATCGTCGATCCCTCAACAATGCTAGAGGCCCAAGTGTCCTTGGCATACTCTGCCACAATCATATGCCTCCAATCCTCTGTAATGTGAACCATAGAGCTCAGATATTGCCTGCGTGAAAGAGCATCAGCTACTACATTCTGGGTACCTTTGATATAAGAGATATCAAAGTCGTATGCCTGCGATTTGCTCACCCACTTCTGCTGACGACCATTGAGATCTCGCTGCCCTAGGAAGTGTCTCAAACTATTGTGGTCAGTTTTGATGCAAAATTT
This sequence comes from Sequoia sempervirens, assembly GCA_007258455.2. Taxonomy (NCBI): domain Eukaryota; kingdom Viridiplantae; phylum Streptophyta; class Pinopsida; order Cupressales; family Cupressaceae; genus Sequoia; species Sequoia sempervirens. The sequence goes on from VDFB02178673.1 coordinate 35,429, forward strand.
TCTACCAACAAGATATTGCCTAAATTTTTCCAAGGCATGCATTATAGCGAGCATCTCCTTATCATAAATGATGTAGAGTCTCTCTGGCCCTCTGAGTTTATGACTCTCATACACAATAGGGTGCTTGTCCTGCATAAGCACTGCTCCAATGCCCTCACTTGATGCATCGCACTAAAGCTCAAAAGGCTTCGAAAAGTTAGGTAGTGCCAACACAGGGCATGTAGTCATCAACTCCTTAAACCTCATAAAACACTCCTATGCCTCAGGAGTCCAACAAAAAGCACCCTTTTTCAACAAATCTGTCATCGGGGCTACATGACGTGAATAACCATTCACGAATCTACAATAGAACCCACACAAACCTAGAAATCCTCGCAGCTATGTAAGGTTTGCTGGAGTCGGCCAATCTATAATAGCGCGGATCTTCTCAGGATCCATCCGCACTCCCTCTGCACTAATGATATGAACTAAGTAGAGCAACTTGGTCATTCCCAAATCACATTTGGATTCCTTGTCATACAAGGACTCCCCCTCCAGAATACTCAACACGGTCTCCAGGTGAGCCAAATGCTCCTGCCAAGTCCTGCTTTAAATAAGAATATCATCGAAGAAGACCAATACAAATCTCCTCAGTAGTGAATGAAAAACCCGGTTCATAGTGGACTAAAATGTAGCTGGCGCATTAGTGAGCCCAAATGGCATCACCACAAACTCGAAGTGCCCACAATGACAACGGAAGGTAGTCTTCTCACTGTCCTGTTCACGAACCCTGATCTGATGATATCCTAATCTTAAATCTATTTTCATGAAGTAGCATGCACCATGGAGCTCATCAATAAGCTTGTCTATACGAGGTATTGGATACCTATTTTTGATAGTCCTCTTATTCAGGACTCTATAGTCAATGCACATGCGTAAGGTTCCATCCTTCTTCTTTACCAAAACAATTGAAGAAGCGAATGGTGATTTGCTAGGTCGAATGTGACCCATAGCAAGCAACTCCTTGATCATTTTTTTGATCTCATCTTTCAGCCGCTTGGGATGTCTATAGGGCGTAATCATAACGGGCTTAGCGCCCTCCTCAAGCTCAATAATATGCTCAATGCCCCTGTCTGGAGGTCTCCTTGGTGGAATATCACTGAATACCTTATCATGCTTGATTCTCAACTGCTGTATGTCAGGATGATATTCATTCTTCTGCTGTCCCTCCTGTATAGGTGCCAATGTGCACTCGGCAGCCCACTCTACCATGTCGTGTCGCATGAGTCTCTCCATCTGACGAAAAGAAATTGTTTTGATGTTGTTGTCCCGAATTGCCTTTAGAATGTGTGTCTTCCCATCAACATCAAAACGGATCTCCATGTCCTTAAGATGAAGAGTGACTTCCTCAAGGGAATGAAGCCACTTCATGCCCAAGACCAAATCAATATCCCCCATGTTAACTACGTAATAATCAGCCGTGAACTCATAATTGTTCAAGCATAAGGGGAGATCCTTAATCATATGTTCACACCTAAGAGTGTAACTGTCGGCCACCTTAACCCTAATGCCTTCGAACTCCTCAGTGATGAGTCCGTGTTTCTCAACAAGTCTAGCATCGATGAAATTGTGCGTGGCTCCTGTATCAAGAAGGGTAATGACCCTCTGTCCTGCCAACACTCCATGAATCCTGAATGAACCCTCCTACTGAATGCTAGATAGGCATGCCTCCTATATCTGAAGCTCTGAATTTGTCTCTACCTTAGGCTCTAAAGCTTCGGATTCTGACTCCTCAGAACTCTCTTGCTATTCAGAATTTTCTGATTCCGAATCCTCGTAGTAAGCCCACATCACTCAATTTTCCTTTCCCTTAGGCCTCAAAGGACAATCGTGATTGGCGTCATAGGGACCCTTGCAGTAGAAGAAAAGCTTCTTCCTGCATAGATCGTTAAGATCCTCTCGATCTAAAGGTGGTGCTGCTGATTTACCCTTTGAATCATTCTTAAAATATGATTTTTCTTTATTAAAATCAGACTTCTCTCTATTTATGTTGAAGCCCTTATTATCCCTGAAAGAAGAATTGTTTATAGAGTTGAATCTACTGGATGGTGCCGCCAACTCCATACTACGAGCTTTCTTCATCACTTCCTGTAACAAAGGAGGATCAAAGGATTTGATCCAACCTCTCAATGGCTCTGTCAAACCCTCCATGAAAAGCACTACCAGTCGCCTCTCTAAAATATTCAGAACCATAACTGATAACTTCTAAAAGTCACCAATAAACGACTCCAAACTACCACTCTGTCTCAACTGAGCCAAGTCTCTAAAATAGGATTCTGGATCCTTCCTATCAAACCGCTCCACCAACCGATCAACAAACTCCTAATATGATGTGATCCGGTCATGCTGGAGTGTCACCATCCCGTGGTGCCACCAGTCATAAGCTACTCCCTCCATATGTAATGTCACATATCTAATAGCATCTCTCTTAGCCATCGGACACAATGTGAGAAAAGTATCTAGCTTACTAATCCAGGCCTGAGCTGTGACCTTACCACTACCATCGAACATCGCTATATTGAGCCTATTTGTTGCATGCTTCAGATCATGATTTTGGTATCTAGGTCTCCAATCCTGTCGACCTCTGTGGTGCTCTTGCCTCTGTGTAATAAATTTGTCAAAGGTGATCCTCTCTCTGACATCAGGTGGTACTAACTCCCATTCCTCATTCACTGCCATAAGGGTATCTGTGAACAACTCCTCATGCTCTTCACCTGCAATAGCCTCATTGGACTCCTGTCTCATAAAAGTAGGCCTAGTGGGCCTATATGGTGTCCATGCAACCATCCTGGGTGCTCTCTGAGATCCTGCATCACTCCTGTTATCCTCACACTGAGGTGACAGTTTCTTCTGTGTACCCAACCTCTGGATTGCTATTGTCAAATGCTGTAGCACATCGTTGGACTGCCGTTGACCTGCTCGTAAGTCTCTGAGAGTGTCTAAAACCTCTGCATTGTCCTGATCTCTGGGATTATGAGGAATCTCTATTCTAGGAATATTTGTTCTATCACCCATGTTTTTCGGCTACCGGATCGAATCCTGTTTCCTGTCAATCAAGGCTCGCCTACGTGTGTAATACCTATGAGACCCAATCTGTTGTGGCTGCATAAGACTGCTAAACCCTTAGGATGGCAGGATTTAGCTCTGATACCACTGTAGAAACCCTTGTTTCCCCTGTTTCTGAATCTAACTATTTTTTTGATTGTTTTGTGTATTTTGGGTTTTTTGACTATTTTTGAGTTTTTTGCATGAATGAAGAAGATGGCGATTTTGAAAAGAAATAGTTGAATAAATTTAAATAAAATAATATAACTCTGCCGGTATTGGCATGGTGTAATGGTTTATAGGTGGCATTGTTGTTCTTGCCACCAAGGTTCAAACCCCGTTGGGGTGGTATTGTTGAATGGTTGTATCCGGTTCATAGCTCCGGTCAAAAGCGTTTACCCCTTGAATAAAAAAAAAATAATAATATAACTCTGAAAATGATAGAATCTATTGAAACTTCCGATGCTAGACTATTTATTCAACTTCTAGAACAATTACAAATAAGATCCAAGTACATGCAAATAAAAAGGCAATATTTTATTTGATGAAAACCTGATTTGCTGCAATATGAAAATGGTCTTGATTTAGTATGGCTGCAATAAATACACCTATCTCCCTCCATCTGATGATCCATAATGATGCCAGGAATATAGGCGCCCAAACTAGTAATGGCAGACTGATCCAATAGTAGGTGATTTGCTTCAATAAGAGAAGTACGGCTTTTCTTGAAAAGTATGGCCTGGTACAGAATGGTATGGCTAACAACAACAACAACATTAAAAGAAAAGTACGGCCTTCCTCTGAGTCTCTAGATCTTAAAGAAATATGCGCCTTAATGGAAGAAACTCCTCTGGACAAATTGCTAACTAAAACCCTAAAGTTTGAATCAACTGTGAAGCTCTGTAATTTCTCCCGAATGAAGAAATATCTTTTCCTGGCAATAAATCGGATGATATTTCACAACCTCTGAATTGCTTTCACTAGAGATGGCTCATTCCCCAATGCTCTGAGACTAAAACCCTTGGCTTCCGTGCTCTGGTTGAAGACTTGCTCAAATTTCAATAATCAATAACATAATGGCTTGATTTTCAAAGCAAAGCCTTATACTCTTGAAAAGTGTGAATTCCTTCAATTAGGTTTTCATTAAAATAAATTTGAACTTTTTATTTTAATATTTCAATAGTCTCAAGTCACATTTTTAATTATAAAGTATAATTAAAAATGGCCCCTTCTATGATGGGCGACCCCTTCACTTAAGTTATAATATTAAAATATTATAACTTTATATTATATGCTCAATTTAATTAATATTTAATTAATCAATCAAATATTAATAACTCCCTCAAGAAACGTCTGATGCACGAACCGTCTGAAGTTGGAAAACTAGGGAGTGATTTTGCACGTGATCAAACTGTACTGCTAAAAATAGTAGGAGTGCCTCTCTGAGTGTCAAATACTGCTAAAAATAGCAACTCAGGTAAACAGTATCCAAATGAGCCTGAACGAAAGCCAACTAGTCAAAATCTGACAACCGAAGCCAAGCCAAGCTCCATCAAGACCCTCTATCCATCCTATCAGCCTACGAGGGTCGCATAATAGGCTAATCAAATGCTCTGAGAGATGTCAACTAGAAGGGGACATGACAGCTCTCAATTCCCTTTTTTACAAGCTTTTTAGGGCTTTCCAGAAACTCCCTTTTAAAATCACTTTATTAATTTATTAAGCCTTTTAACTCAAAAAGTGATTTAATTTACTTTTAAACATTTCTGACACTTAAAGTCACTTTTAAGCATCCCACTATTTAAAACTTTCCATCCTCTTTCCAATGAGCTATAACACTGAGGTGTTTGATAAATGTATTTAATTAAAAATATAACCTTAGTGAAAATAATTAAATATAGCTCAATATTACACCTAATTAGTAGAATGGTCGAAAAGCATCAGAAATGAAATCTGACTATGTAGGAGTGATCCCGATGATAAAATATGATAAACAAACCTGACTGAGTGACTTACTAAAATAGATGCTCCCTCCATGAATCTTGGAGCCCAAACCAGGAGCTAGAAATAACATTTGAAAGTGTCATATGACTCCTTAAAACCATCTGAGTTCACTGGTAACATCAAATTACCCCTATGAGTGTACTAACACAAAACCAAAAAGTCAACGACAACTACACTATTAGAGAATTTGAAATGGGGACATTACAGTCTGCCCTTCCCAAAGATTGCTTGTCTTTAAGCAATGCCAATACAACCCCACAAGCATTAGATAGATCCAACCTAAAACCAAGAATGATCCCAGGGTTCCAAGACAACCTAGGAGATCTGTAGCACCATCTTCTAAAATTATTGTCTTTGCAAGGTACCAATACAAGAGACCTCTTGAAAATCTCATATAAGAAGAGCAATCAAATACTGGATTGATGAAGTAAGAAACAAACCCTCATTCATATACTCACAACAATCTGAAAATGCAACTTAGAAATGGTTTGAAACAACACAAAAATTTGCAAGAAGTGTTCTTTGTTCATTCAGAATCTCTTAGAAATACAAGAATTACATAGCAAAAAATAAATAAATGGTTGTGCAGCCATATGGGTTGGTGAAAATCATTACAAATCTGAAATATGACTGATACAAATTAGCAAGGATCAATCCCAAATTGATCTCCTTCAATCCAACTTCTTCCACAAGATTCTAGCTCCTTCAACTTGCATTCATCATTAGAAATCACTTCTGCAAATAAACCATGAAATCATCAATATTATTGATGGTGTAGTACACCTTCAAACCTGTTATCATGGAATCTAGCAGCGCTCGTTCCACGGATAACCCCCCTACGAAACTTGTCTGTTTCCTAGGATTTGTGAAGTTTAAGCACGCATAACGAGGTGATTTTCAAGCCACCTCGAAATGTGTTCCTAAGCCTTGAATAGTCAATTCAAGCATTTCCCCATGTTCACCTTGCGAAGACCTTTGAAACGAGATCTTTCACGAAATTTCACTGTTTGTACTTAGTGAATTATGAAAAACGCAGTGGCATTAAAAAAGTGTGCTCCTGCCCTGAAGCCAAAAATTGACTAAGTCTGGAAAATGAAAGGGCGCTAAAATTTAGCGCCCCTGCATGCAGTGAAATTTTCAAAAAGTGCAATAGCGCTAAATTTTAGCACCATTACACTTTTCTTCGCCACTTAACTTTTTTTTCATGGCTCTGGCACGTTTCCTCATGTTTTCACGTTTTTCGTCAATCGTGCCACTTTTCGTGCCTAAATTTATTGCTCAACTTGAGTTAGGTTTTTGATTTTCCTTTTCACTTAAGAGTCTTTTAATTCGCCATTTGTCATTATTATGAGCTTTGTTCTTTTCTTCCTCTTGCTGGGCGAATTGCATCTCAACTGCAAAACAAGTTTTTTGAAGATTTTCGCCATTCTTTCTTCAGCAAGCTTCGCATTTTGGTTCTGGTAAGTCATTTTTCTTGGTCTTTATTCTTCTTTCATTTGTATGTGTTCAATATTAACATACACATTTTGGTTTTCTTTTCTTCTCTTCATTCGCATTTTTGTTTCTTCGCATCTTCTCTTTCCCATTCATGTTTTTCTTCTCCTCGTGCAATGGAACCCTCACTCATTATTTTGAATGCGTTTTTTCTTCCCTACGCATTCTCTCCTTAACTCTTCCTCCACGTTTTATTTCCTTTCTCCGCCGTGCCTTTCTTTCTAACGTTTTTGTTATTCTCATCGCATTATTCACATCGCCTTCTCCATTTGCTTTGTTACAAACTTTGAAAAGATCTATCACTTGGAAAGAAAGAAGTTTAGCTTTTGAATGCAAAAATGATAATGGTGCGAATTGCAACCCTATCCAAAGACAAACCAAATTATCCTCAAAGCTTTCATGTTACAAACATTGCATTTGTCAAGCATGAGCGCCATCGCCTTTCACTCTTACATCTGCATTTCAAAATTGACAAAAAATTGCAGAAGCGCTGAATTTTAGCACTATGACATTTTGAAAATGTCAAAAAATTCCTAACACTGCAAGATGTAAGGGCGCTAAAATTTAGCGCCCTTGCATTAAAAGTCATTTTTCTGAGATGTGAGGGTGCTGAATTTTGGCGCCCTTACACTTTTTCCAAGTTTTCTCTAAACCTTCCCAAATGAACTTCATTTTCGACCAGTGCACTCCTGAGCCTCATTTTTTTGCCTGTATGCATTGTTTTGCGTGCCTTGTCATCTGCTTCATGCTTTCCCATCCTCGTGCTCATTTTGCACTTTCCCATGTTTCCTAACAATTGATGTTTGTTCTAACTAAACGGATTGCAGTCTACTTTCAAAGATCGTCAAGTCAAGATTGATCAGAGTTCTAGTTCTTTTTGATGACTGCTACTAAGCCTCCCTCTTCTTCAAAAGCAAAAGGAAAGATGAAATACAAATATCAAGGCGTCTATCCACCGACCATGGTGCTTTCCAAATTTGAAGAAATAAAAGATACAGAAGTTGGTCATCAAGACTTGGTTGACTTCACAAAGCTAACTGAGACGAAGCCTCTTCCTGATTCAATGAGAGCGATCGTACACAGCAACCTCCATTTGGTGGCAATGTTTCCTATAGCTGCGCACAATACTGAGTTTGTTCTTCAAGTTGCGTCTCATTATATCCGAGAAAGCAGAAGCGTGATTGACTCTTCCGGGCACGAGATTCTGAGACTCGACCCCGATTTCTTTGACATTGTCTTCAAGGTCCCTCATATGGAGAAATATATTGACATCTCTATATCAAAAGCACAAGAGATCTTTGATGCTGATCCCAATAAGGCTAAATAGTTGATAAACACTCAATGGCTCAAGAAGCCTAGATCATCTGTTTCTAGATGGCCGAAAGGACTCTTGAGAAGTGACTTCAAAGATGACATCAAGGATATGATCACGTTTCTAAGCAGGGTGAAGGGCTTGCCGAAATCATCCACTTTTCACGATTGGATGTATAAATACATCAAAATCATAAGAAGGCAGAAGGTGCATATTGACTGGGGCAAACAAATCAGTGATGAGATACATGAGCAGTTGATCAATGCTCCTTCTACATTGAAGTTCTACATGACTTCTTACTTGGTGTACGCGGCAGCTGTGATGAGACAATTCCCAGGTCTATCTACAAAAGGGAATCAGATGATGGTGCCTGTGTATAGATATTTCTATCAATTGGAGCTAAAGGAGAGCTTTCATCATTTCAGACGGGTCACTGATGCTTTCTTTGCGCCTTTACTCTTCAACTTTGATCCAGCTTTGGAAAGAAGAAGAGTATCTGATGAGGCTTATAAAGTGGTAAGTAAAGTTGGATGTATTTTTCTCCAATTCCCAACGTTTACTTACTTGAGAGTAGGCTACTACACTGGTTGTCCCTACATGCTACCACGTTATCCTTCTGATAAGTGGGTTCTCATGGAAACATGCAGACAGTTGATGTCAGTGCAGAAAGAATGAAGAAGCAACCACAAGCGTGGGTTCAAGTTCCCATTGACCATCGGCCGATATACTATCCAAATTGCACAAAAAGCTAAGTCTATCTATGTTGAGATGCAGATCATGACCATCAAAACCTACAGGTATAGGTTTGATTTCGACTACCGAGATGTCAAGAAAAAGTTGCAAAAGGGTCACCAACACAGGTACCGTTTTGAGGACATCTGGACAGATTGCAGAGATGAAGAAGTCATTCGTAAAATGGACTATTGCAGGTTGACTGTTCAACAAATCAGGGATCTTGGTATTGCTAACCTACCAGAGGATTTTGAAGATCCAGGTGATATCATGAGTGCTATCTATGATGAGCAAGGCATTGCTAAAAGGTCTTTGCCTGCAATACAATGGTCTAGGAAAGTGGTTACCAGCATGAGAGAAAGGCTGAGGCCAATCCTAGCCAACACAGAAGAATGGTTACATAAACATGGTTATGCAATGAAAAGTTTCAGGACAGACTCAAAAGGAGAGGAATCCGAAGCAGAAGCTCACAAACAGCAAGAACTTCGTGACAAAAACAAATCAGCGGTCGTTCCCACTTCTTCACGAAGAGGTCCTAGGATCAAGTTCATTGTTGGTAAGAAAGATACCTAGGCTGTCCAAGAGACAGAAATCACGGAATCTCATTCATCTCGCTCTAAGGGTAAAAAGCCTATTCTGGAGGAGATAGATTCCGATGAAGAAGAAACTTCAAGCGACCAATCCGCTGAAGATGAAGATTCAGCAGAAGCAGACTCTGATGCTGAAGAGGTTTCTGAAAGTGGGAAAGAGTCTGATGAAGATTCTGAAGAAGGATCTGAAGGTGACTTTGAAGGCGAACCAGAATCGGAGAGACAAGAGGGTGATCAACAGGAACTTGGGCATAATCAAGAAATAACTACTTCTCCTCCTGAGAATGTAGTTGAAGAAATTCCCATAATATCATCGCCTGTGACTTCAAATGTTTCTCATACCCCTCTAGATTCAAGAACTCCTCCACCTCTTGTTCCCTCGTCACCTATTCCTACCACATGCACTCCTGCTGTCGAGATATCCCCTATACCTGCAGCATCAACCCAGCTTGATACTCCTTTAGTGACAAGCATCCATACAGTTGATATACTGTCAAGCCCTCCATCATCCATTCCTAGCTTGTCTTCGCCAACGTATGATATCACTTCTGAAAATGAATTCAATCGTTTCATGAAAGAGTCAATGTGTGATCAGCTCAATGTGTCAACTACAGGAGCAATGATGACAAATACTTCTCCAATTGTCATGATACCAATGGTGAGTTCAGATGTGACAATAACTTCAGAAGTGGTAATGGCAACTAAATTGACAGTAAATCCAGAAGTTCATACTTCTTTTCTTCCTCCTTGGCTAATATCTCAAGTGTTGAAGTCCAAAAAGCAAATGATTTCTCCAGAGGAGCTCAACCTCGAAGAGATAGTTCTTCCAAAAGCCAAAGGGAAGAAGAAGGCAAAGGTATACTCAAGGCTGAATGTTGGTAAGTCTGGCCACAAGTATGCTGAAATTGGCATACCACCAAATCAAGAAGGTGATGTCAATATGGAGGACTACATAGTAACAAAGGTCCAGCTTGGCAAGGTTACCAACGAAAGTGCAAAAGCTGATGCGCAAGTCACTTTGGATATCTTGGTAGGAAGGCTGGATAAAGTAGAGCAAGCTCGTAACATGTACAAATAGAGGGCAGAGCATTATGCCACTGTTGTAAAGATACTTTCTAGTTCTCCAAGTAATGCACAACCACTGACAGTGGTAAATATTGAAGACCCAGCTGTCAAGAAAGCTGAGAAATTCGCCTCCAAAGGTAGGGTGTTATATGATTTCGTTGAGAAGATCATTGAACACGGATCTCAAATAATTTTGGTTGTGGATGAGAAAACTACCTTGTTGGCCAAGCTCACCACAGAGCTTGATAAAGAAAAGAGTGTACTTTCCCAGGAGTGCAAAGACATGGAAAAATGCATGTTGTCATGATCGGAAATGAAACAGGTAAAGCTTAGCAAATTGGTGGAGGTTGGGGTAATTCCTGACAAAGAAAAGTTCATAGAGGTAAGAGAATCACTGAAACACATAATTCAAGTGGTTCAATCTCTCATAGAAGATCTTCACCAAGTACAGGAAGATGTCGACGGGCATCATACCATTCTTGAAAAAGGTATCAAAGAGTTGCCTGGTCAACTTCTTGAGGAAAATCGTATCTTCCTGCCGGCCACATAAATATCCCAGATCTTCAAGGAAGCCATGAATTTGATTGATAGTTCAAACTTCTCAGAAGCTTCGCTAAACATCATTTTTGATACAAGGCTCACATTGGACAACCTGAAGACGCATCTTGACAGGTGCAAAAAGGTTCACTCATCTGCCATGAGGTCGATCACGAGAATTCACACCATTGTGGATTACACCGTTGGTCCAGATGAGAAGTTCGTGCAGGAGACTAGGAGGAAATTTGAAGACTTTCACACCCAATGCAAAGAAACGTGAAGCAACCCCCTATTCTTCAGTGTTAAACATTTTCGGTGCATCCCATTATGCATCTTCTAAATATTTCTCGACATTTTCGAATGTCATTTTGTAAATTGTAATTACACCAAGTCCAAAGATGTAATATTTTGAAAACAAATTACACTTTGACTTTGGTCAAAGTTAGGTGAGATCTCCTAAAATTTCTCACCTAACTTTCCCTGATTTTCTCAATCTCTTTCCTTCTTTTGCTCATCCCTCTTTCTATATAATGTGAGGGATTTTCATTGTAAAGGATCCTTTAGTGTTTTGCAATGAAGTGCTGGCCTTTTTGAAGCAAATTTGTGAAACTTTGCGTTCATTCTTTGTGAATGAGATTTGATTAATAAAGAAAAGGATTGCAAGCCAAACTTTGCATTGGATTTGATACTTTTGTGAGTTGATCTTATTTGGTGGTGATTAGCTTGAAGAATCTGAAGGACTCTAAGTAGTTTATGTAAATTTTGTGTTACATTTATTATTTAGATTGCATTTGTATTTCTGTTTATCATTCAGTTGAGTGATCTACAAGACTTTGTGCTTGTAATCATTCATTCTCTTGCATGTTTTGGTTGAGTGATCTACAAGACTTTGTGGTTGTAATTATTCATACTCTTGGATACTCTTGTCGAAGGATCTACAAGACTTTGTGCTTGTAATCATTCGTGCTATTTGATACTTTTGTTGGATGATCTACAAGACTTTATGCTTGTAATCATTCATGTTGTTCAAGGACTTGTTGTGTCTAAGAAGACTTTGTGCTTCTAACGTAACAAATGATACATCTACAGAGATCCAACACTGATAAAGCTACGGAACAACTTTGTGCCTTCATGAGCTTTCCCTTTTTATTTTATTTGTTTGTTATTAATCACTTTTGGTATCTCTACACTTCGCTTTGACGAGATAGAGATATTGGTATTACTGCTAGTTTTTAGTTTAAGGTTATCAAGAATTGTGAACTTTCAACGGTGAAGCATTGTAAACATCTTCTCTGAAAAAAGAGAGAAGGATGAATGTAACACACCCCCCCCACTTCGTAAGTTTCGTGTACATTTTGTAATTACTTGTTTGTTTTACTATCGCTTCTGTTAGCAGTAAGAAGGGTGCCTCCCCTTTCCAAGAGGAGAGATTCATATCTCACATAGCTATGGCTGAAGTCCAAGTTGTGTAATCTATCGAAAAGTTGATTACATAATTTTCACCCAACAAAACCTACAACAAAAATGTCTTCTTAGTCTCCTTAAACCTTCTTTCTATTGAAGCTCTCAAGCAACCTTCAAACGGACTTCACTAGCTCACTATCTCTCAAAATGTGGAGCTTACTAGCTCCCAAAAACATAAGCTTCTATGCAAATAGAAATCTGCAACAATGGAGTCTCCAAATCCTCTCTTCAATCTGGAAGCATCTCCCCATCTCACCAGCAAAAACTCCCAAAGCCCTCTCCCCAAATGACAAGGCATCATAATATAGAAGTTTTAGAATGAGAAAACCACAATGGTTTTCCAAAACCACAAGAAAAACACCTCGAAAAACCCATGCCCCATTTGGAGAAATAATCATAAAGATAATAAAATCACTCAATGCTCACATGGCATGGCTAATCAAATTTAGTCAATTATGACACCTCCTTTGATTCCTGGCGGCTCCGATAGCTACAAATATGAATATGCAGTAACATGCAAAGCCTGTGGCACAAACATGCAAATGCATGCAACTAAACATGCAAGCACATGCACCCCAAATGATCCCCACCAAGAATAGGATGCCCAAGAGGGGTATTTTGCCAATTTTGTCTTAGAAAATATTCATAAATGTAAAATTCCCGCCAAAATTACAATTACAATTTCACCACAAGGGAAATTAAAAGTTGCAAATCAAAATATTTATTCTCCTAATCCCTAAGCCCTTACTGAAAATAAACAAAATTGAAACAACAATATTTTTGGTGATGCAAGATTGCTAGTACCCCTAGATGCTCCTGCATCATGGATAAGCATAGTCAACTCCTTAGAGAATTTCTCTTCGAAATAACTAAAACTAAGGCACCATAGGAGAAAACTCCGAAAAGCTAACATTGGCTTTCTCATTCCCAACAATTGCGGGATTGCAAACTAATGTGATTCCAAGGATCCAAATTAATATTAGAAAAGATCCACCATGTTGACGTTGCCCCACTCTGATTATAACTGACAAACCATTATGCCTACATTGCACTTTCTTTTTCGGGAACTCAAAAATGTAATCATCATAAAATCCCAAATTGAAATACCTATAAGGGCTGAAACCTATACCATGAAACATCTCCCATTGAAGCATCCCAATAAGGTCCATAACTGCAATCCCTATACCTAACATGATCCTAGGCAATTGAAAGAAATATATGTTCAACCCAAAACCATACTCCTCAATATACCTCTTCAAGGTGTCATGCAAATTCATAACTGCAGATGCAAACTAATCCAAACTTCTTTCAAAAAGGTAAGCAATCTTTTGCATGAGTTCATCAACTTTTGATTTAAGCTCAAAAGTGAGCTCATCAACCCTTGCCTTTGTTTATGTGGATATAGATAAATCCTTATTTGCAAATTTGGTAGCCCTATCTCTATCTTTGATCATGTGCAAGTATTTTGATTTCATTTCTTCCATTGTACTCTGTATTTCCTGTAAATCTGCAAAGGTAATAATTTGTTCAAGCTGAACTCTTTGTCCCTTTTGCATAATTTTTCAACGAACTTTTTTGTGTCATCCAATTTACATAAAACTTGCACTTCATTCTTAGCCATCACCAATAATTGTTTCTTCCAATCCTCCTTATGAATGCCATAATCACGCAAGGATATTGAATTGTTGTTAGAAGGCATACAAAAATCAAAATTTTCTTCATACCTTACAGTGGTGTCACTATGGCTGCCATATGTCATTCCTTCATAATACACTTCACTGGCTTGATATTAGTGCTCATCGTTATCTATAAATTTGGAACTCGTAGCAAACAAAATATCATCTTTAGTAACTTCAAAATTTATGTCATCTACATACCTTTCTCTTGAATCATCTTGGAGGCCCCTCATAGTTTCAACAATTTCTAATGTTGTTTTTTCTTCTTCCTCAAACTCTATTGTCTCAATTCCTTATTTTCTCTCATTATCACTCTTCTATATTAAACATATGATAGGAGCCACCAATTCTCCTTCTTTATTGTTCCCACGTGTGTGACTAGGTGTCTAGGCCTTGTGGCATGTGAAGCAACACTACTCTCTTCTCAATTGGTTCTAGCTCAAGTACCCCCCATCCTTTACATATGCTCTTGAAAAATTATCTTCATCATCATTTTCAATTAAGACTTTCTCCTATTGTGCATCATGAAATTCCCCTACCTTTCTAGTTGATAAATAAGGTTTCAGCTTTTCTGGCTTCTCTAACAATGTTATTAAATTCTTCTGATATTTTTTAAATTCTTGCAGAAATCCTCATGAGTTTTTTATTTGTCTTAATTTTTCACATTGATAAAACTCTCATGCAACTGTTGATCATATAGACACTAAAATTTGCAACAAAAGATTGGGCACGAATAGGCTAGATGTAGATGGCTGAGAGTTAAGTGAATATGTTATAGTCGACTAATATGTTTTGTAATTGTGTGTTAGTCCCCAATTGGTTGTTAGTGTTAGTAGTTACTGTTAGTTGGTAGCCTTAACCAGCAAAGGTCTACTATATATATGTACTTGTTCATAGTCGGGGACCACTTTTTATCTAAGCTACTGGTTCAGTTTTGGGTTCAGGTTCGGTTTGTAGGTTCAGGAAAAAAAAATTTTGGGGTTGGGTTTGTTAATACAAAAGCATATTAAAATCAGAAATATATACATATTTACAGTAGTAATTAAGTTCAAAATACACCACCATATTAATAGTCAAATAACATAGCAAAAATACACCACCACTTTCATAGTAAAATATTAAAATATTAGTGATACTCAAATGTCATGATATAAATTAAAGTTCAAACATAATAATGTCAAGTGTTTATAATCAGCCATTATTGACCATTGATCAATCATATGGGTCATCAAAAAAATCATCATCAACATCCATATTAGATGCTACATGTTGTGGTAAATTAGTAGAACCACAAATAGCATTAGTGGCACTCACACAAGCACTGCCACTAGCACTGACACTAGCACTCTCATGCTCAGTAGCTGCGTCAGGCTCATAGTCATCATCAATATCAAGTGCAGCTAAATGACTTGTGGAAGCATCCAAGTCAAGACGCTCTGGCTCAATATTCCACCTCCTTGTGTCTCCTTTGTAAGAACTTTGTTTGTGTGTAATGAGGCGCAAGTTTGAATGCACATACACCAAGTCCTCTGGCTTTTTTTAATGTAGCCTATTGCACTTTATTGAGTGGATGGAGTATGTGTGCCAATTCCTCTCAAAAGAAGATGAACTAGCAACCTATTAAGACCAAATTAAATAGTTAAGAGTTACAAAATTTAACTAAATAAAATATAAATTTAAATTTAAATTACAAAATATAAAACTTAAATTTAAAAGATAAAAGATTTTGAGTGTAAAACTTACTTGGGATAAAACTTTTATTGCAAGAGGTTGGAGGTGTGTGTATTCTTGGCCATGGAAGTACCACCAATTATGAGTATCCACCCTGTACTTGTCTCAAAGAGCATCAAGACCATAATCATTGGAGCATGCAAAACCTATGAACTCAACCCTCACTAGGTCACGTTGGTCACGATCACTAAAGAGTCTATGAAGTGCTCCCTTGTACCCTTGAGCCACTTCAGCATCTCTATATGGAGCAACTCTTGATGAAACAAAAAGTATCTCAACACTATAGTATTTGGGAATCAATGCAAAAGAAAGAAGATGCAATGGATTGGTCATTTTGTTCCATCTCTCTACAATGATTTGATGTAGCTCTTTGAAGAAATTTTCTTTAGGATCTTCCTCTTTTGCATTGATGATGGTTTTCATCTTCCCAATCATTGAGTTGATGCCATCATATACTTTTCCCAAACAAGGTCTATCCATGTTAGTGTAATGGATCATGCTCAATATGGGCTCAGTGAAACTGAGGAGATACTCAACATGATCCCACCAACTGTCATCTAGGATCATTTGCTTAACCTTAGTTTCCCTTTCAGTGCTAGATTGCCTCCATATGGGCCAATTAGGGCTGATGACCATATTAGATAGTGCTTCATGGGCCTTCACAAGTCATCTCAACACAATTGTGTTGGAGACAAAATGAGTCTCAACAACCTGCTTGAAAATAAAAATAAAATATAATTTAAATTTGCAAAAATCAAAATTTAAAATTAAAAGAAAATTAAAAATATTGAGAATTAACTTACCTTCAACAACTCCCATTTTGAGAATTGTCTAAATATGCCTTGTGACATATGGTGCTTGGTGGCGAACATTTGGATGCCTTCGGCCTCAACATAAAGCTATTTGATCCACTCAATTTTGGTTCCAATTTTTTGTAGCATTAGGTTGAGGGAGTGGAGAGCACAAGGTGTCCAAAAAATGTGTGAATACTTCTCAACCAATAACCCAACAACCCTACAATTTTTTGCATCGTCAATTACATCTTGGACAACATTTTGATGGCCCACTTCTTGAATAGCTTGACAAAGGATGTTAGCAATAAATGCACCATCCTTCACCTATCATTCACAATCCACTGCTCTCAAAAACATTGCTCCTTTAGGGGGACTGTAATGCCCAAAATTAAATTTTTTGCTTCATTAAGGAATTTTGAAAAAGTGGTTAAAGTCTTGTAAACATTGTCGTCAAAAGTCAAAATTTCTAAAAATAGAAATTTCCTATTTTTAGAAATTTCTAAAAATAGACTTGATTTAGGTATTTTTGGGTTTGTTGGAAAAATCTCTAAAAATAGAAATTTTCTATTTTTAGAAAATGTCTAAAAATAGAATCTTCGATTAGAGGGCTCAAACTGATTTTGATTGGTTAAAAATACTTCCTGATCAGGTTGGTCCGATCAGAATTGTCAAAAGGTCAGTATTTCTTTGGTGGGTCTATTTTTCTTTTTCAAAAGGCAAAACATGAGCTCCAAAGTCATTAATCGAGGATGGTTAGCTGCCAGGTGTCAGATTCAAAGTCTCAAGTGTTGTGCAAATGCGACGAACGACAAACTTGCACGCAAAATGAAGAACGAAGAAGGGAAAAAGTAAAAAAGTTGAAAATTGAGAATTTTTTTCTAACATTGGCAAATCCAGGTGCCTTTTTTCAAGAAGGGCACCTAACTTTCCATGCCTTAGCCAATTTTCAACTCCCGACAATGATGAATGTAGTTAGCAAAGGTGGTGAATGGAAAATGAGGAAAATTGAAAATCTCAAAAAATAAACTGTCTAGCAAGGCTAGGTGCCTTTTTTCAAGGGAGGCACCTGGCATTTCATGCCTTAGAAAATTTTACTCATTTTCGGAAAATGTGCAATCTCCTCTATCATCTTGGTTCTAGTTGAGCAAAAAGCAGTCAAAAGTAATTTTTAGGGTTTGAAAAGCTGGAGGTCATCTTAGATATGTTTAGGCTCTTCAACAAATCCATCATCCAATTTAGAGGATCTATTAGATGGAGGGAATTGCAAATCAAACGGAGGTGTTTCACAAAAAATGAAGAAAATCAAAGAAAAGTTGAAAAATGCGAAAAATATTCATCTTTGGTAAAGCCAAGCACCTTTTTTCAAGGGAGGCACCTACGTTCTTATGACTTAGAATATTTTTGTTCATTCAAAAATTTGTCAAAACACCTTCGTCAGCCCGGTTTCAGATCTTAGAAAATTAGTCAGATGTAGTGTTGGAGGCTGGCAGAAGGTATCATTCATCTCAGATTTGATCAAGTTTGTCAGATTTATTGACTTTCAGTCTCAGTTGTTCACAGATTGATGAAAAATGATGTCCGAACAGGGGGTACCGGCTTCCAGAAACACAAAAAGCCAAAAAGTTGAAAATTTCAAAAATGACTGACACTAGAAAACCCAGGCGCCTTTTTTCAAGGAGGGTGCCTGGCTTTTCATGCCTTAGAAACTTTTTCGCCCATATGTGTTTTCTTCCAATTCATCCTTCGTTAACAGTTTTTAAGGTATACAATCACAATCAGATGCTAAAACGAAGTTGGGGATCACTTTAATAGTGGTCAAAGATGAGATTGCCATGGTTAGACATAGATTATCAGTTGACAGTACCAGTTTGTTGGATTGTCAAAGTCAGAAGAAAGGTTCGGCGAAAATACGAAAAAGCAAAAAATTGAAAATCATGAAATTTTTTCTAAGGTTGGTGAAGCTCGACACCCTTTTTCAAGGAGGTCGCCCAAGTTTTCATGCCTTAGAAATCTTTTGGTTTCTATTGTTTGTGCTAAATTAAAAAATGTCTTCATGCATGAGCGTGCTTTTTCTACCCTATAAAAGAGGAATTCCTCGTTTTGATGCAAATGAAGTCAAATATCTGGATGCATGGACTCCAGAATTTTAGGGTTTTTGCATGGAAGTGCTTTTTATCTCCAAAACTCTATTTAAGAAAGCCTTGAGCATTCATTCTTCACAATTTGTAGGTTAGCTTTCAAAGGAAGAGATAGAAATTTCTTCTCATCAAGATTTGGAGGCCCAAATAGAGAGATTTTTCAGTGTTATTTATGGATTTGAGATTGGGAAGCACAGAGGCACGCTTTTGCATGGTTTGATTTTTCTAGGGCATCACGTTTCATAAACAAGTAATCTTTTTCAGTTTTCATCGATCTGGGTCCATCTGTATTTTACTCCTCTAAAAGATTGGGGAATTTTTTGTCTGCTTTTTTGGCCCTATTTTTAGATCTTGCATGCTTGGGAAAAAAATAGTTTTTCCAAAATCTGACAATCTGGGTCTCTTCAGAACGTGATTGTTTACAAAACCTATATCTCGGCTATTTTTTAGAAAATCTGCTATTTTTATAATCAACAATCTATTTTTAGCAGGTCGTCCAAAGTTCAAACATAGGCATGTTTATAGTCAAAAGTCAAGTTTTTCAATTTGCAGTACTCTCCAACAAAAATCAGGACCAAATCAGTGTTGCTCTATGATTTCTTAAGAACATTCGAGACTGACTTAGATCATGTATTTCCAGTGTTTGATTTGTGTGCTTTGGAGAATGCAGGAAACATTGCGGTCAAGAATCTTGATCATTCTGGGTTGCTTGTAGCAATTTCTATTCCCATCTCAATGCAGAGCTTTGAATTTGTAATTGCTTGTGTCAATCATTACAATCCAACTTCATGAGAAATCATATTAGTAGATGGGTATATTATTTGCACCCTTAGGTTGAAAGATATTGAGAAATGTTTTGCAATACCACCATGGACATAAAATTTCATCGTAGCTATTGAATAATGTGAAAAGGTGTGGTATGCACAAAAGGACAAGTGCCAGAAAAGAATGGCTCAGAAGTGGCTGAAAGAGAAGTAGAATACTTTGCGAAGGAATATTGGGCGTGGTGAGTTCAAGGAGGAATTTGAAGTCATGATTACTTTTCTCAACTGAATCATAGGTCAAGAAGAGGCCAATAAATTTTAGCCTTAGATATTTTACATCATTTCCCAGATTGTTGACAGAGTAGAACACTATGACTGGCCAACATTGATCAATGATACTCTCCACTGACAAATGACAGAGTTCTTCAAGGCCCATGAATTCCACATGATATCCTACCTCGTATATCTAATGGCCTTTCAAGGCAAGTTTAGAGGTTTGAATGTCATTGGAACTTTGAACATTCAGCATGTGTATCATCATTATCCGCTGTTGGATTTTTTAGAATTTGAGTGGCATTACATGCGGGTGAATGATGTATTCTTGATGCATATGGTGTAGGATCTTGATGATGAGTTGCATATAAGAATTTTGGAAAATGCCAAATTGGCAATGGTGGAGTGGGTTGATTGGTTTATCCAATTCCCCACATTCTTCTACATAAGAGTATATAGCTACACAAGTGATCTAGTCATGCTACCTAGATATCCAATGGATGAGGTCATGTTCATGGAATTTCTAAGGCAAGTACACGAAGTGCACACATTTTTGCATAACAGACACAATCCTGCATTTAGTTTCCCGTTTGAGATGAGCATATATAGATGCAAATCAACAAATGATGCTAAGTTGATGAGTGATGAAATGTCAAAGTTTGGTCTCAAGCTTTTCAAGAAGAGACATTCGTATGATCCTCGTGGTGTCTTCGCAACCCATCTTGGTCAGAATCATGCACATGTGCCTACAATTGAAGATTTCTAGACTAATTGTGAAGATGAGTTTGAAGTGCGCAAGCACAATTACGATAGACTTACCCTTCAGCAGATGGCTGATTTCTTATTAGAAGATGTGGAAGGTCTTTTAGATGATGATGGGGAAGTCCTACTTCCCTTGTATGCCTGAGATCAGGTCGAGCAACGACCATTTCAAAAGTTGATTGGTTTGCCAAAGAGGGCACTGTTGTGACCTTTTTCACACATCGCCCCATTGCAAATGGGGACCCCCTAATTTTGGCTTTTCTTTTCTGTCGTTTTGTTGTTGTCTCTCTTTTCTGATGTCTGTCTTTCCGAGATTGCGCCCGTCATTAAGTTTAAGCATGAAATTGACCAAGTTAGAAAATTAGGGTTTCATCATTTTTGGTCAGTCCAAGGTCGAATGAAGTCAATAAATTGAAAATTGAGCTTAACATTGTTGTCAGTGTGCTTCCAACAGGCTTTCAGCAAATTTTCATCAGATTCTGAGGTACTTACTATTTTTAGTAAGTGTGAAATTTCAGGCGATTCATCAGCACTTTTGAGATTTCGACAGTCACACTGCATTTAGAGCACACCAGACTACTCATATGCAAAATTTGAGCGAAAACGGACAACTTACTATTTTTAGCAGTCCAGCTTTCAGGACAAATTTCAGGGTTCAGATGCAGAGTTTTTCTTTGCATGTTGGCATATTCCTTTTGGGTTTTTTGAGACCTTCGTGATGACATAAAATGCAAAATGAGATGTCAACTTTTAGAATGTAGTCTTCTGAGGCTATTTTTAGGGTTTGCATGTCAGGGTTTCTTTTGCATGTCGGATGATTCCTGATGGGTTTTTCAGGACCTACGCGATGGTGTGACATGCAAATGAAGATACTCACTCAGTAAGGAACTTGCTATTTTTAGCAGGTGTGTCTCGGCAGCCGCTTCCCAGCAATTCAGAATCATGAGCTGATCACAATGCTACAGAAATGAAGACAAATAGAGATCATTTGATATACATGCAGAGCAAATTAGGGTTTACAGATTCAGGATCCAAAAGGAGGCGTAAAAAGTCAATTTTTTTAAAACCGGTGTAAACCATCGTGATTAGCATCCTTCAGGCTATCTGCTGGTGAAATTTCAAGTCAAACGGAGCACTTACTATTTATAGTAAGTCAATTTGGAAACTGGCTAAAAATAGTAAATCAACTGCATGCGTTGATGTAAATGACGAGGTCCTATGGTGAGGCCTCATTCAAATTTCAAGTCAATCGAGGAGCTGATTGGAGCTATCAGAAATAAGAGGTTACTATTTATAGTAAACCACCTTGAGGAAATAGGCTAAAAATAGCAAAATTGACTAAAATGGGCGGTGTCGGCCGGAACAACAAGATGGTGAGGATCACGATTATTACCTGTCGTTAGAGCTTGGTCTGCCAGAATTGAAGGACTTACTATAAATAGTAAAGCGTTGTGAACTTAAGTCGGGGAAAAAGGACTAAGTCTAAGAGTTCATCCTTCAACTGCATCAAAATGAGCCCGCCAGTGGGCGCAGAAAAATACGAAATGTTGAACTTCTACTTGGGAACTTGAAAATGCGCCTTCAAGCATGTACTTAAGCACAAAAATTCTAAGTATGAAGTTCATCCTTCATCAGGGGAAAAATGCGCCCAAGGTACAAGTGGTCAATGAAAGTCAACACCTTTCATCCTAAACGCAGGCCAAAATGTGCCCAAGGGAAATTGAAGGAAAGTTAAAAAATTTTCTAAGTGTAAAAATTCACCTCCTAGGCCAAAATGCGCCCAAAGCAAGTGAGTCAAATAAAGTCAAAGTTTTTCATCCACCTCACCCATCAAAATGCGCCCAAGTTGAGAGAGTCGATGGAAAAAATTTCTAAGTCTGGAACTTATCCTCCACCACCCCTTAAATGTGCCATCCTTCATGCATGTTCAAATGCGCCCAAAATGAAAAAGGTCAAAGGAGTCAACGACTTTTATCCTTCAGCCTAGGAAAAATGTGCCCAAAAGAGGGCATGTAAGGACAAAAACATGGAAGCTGAAAAGTCATTTTTTGGAGGCATGGTAAAAGTTATCCTTCTCATCATGCAAAATGCGCCCACATTTGAAGTCAACAAGGGAAGGCGTTAGAAATGTTTTCTCCTCTACATGCTATATGCGCCCTAACATGCTAAGGAGGTTAAATTTCTCCTCTCTCCTTTGAATGCCCCTATATGAGGGCATATGAGGACAAAACATCTCCATGCAAAGGTATTGATGAAAATTTAGAAGGAGACAAAGGCGTTGAAAATCATGTAATGGCTAAGTCAAAGGTGGCGTTTAAAGTTTATCCTCCTTCAAGTATGAGATGCGCCCAAAGGGGAGAGAAAATATTGCTAGGTGTGTTGAAGATTCCTCATAAAGTGCCAAATGTGTCCAAGTGTGTAAGGGTGGTGGAATAAAGTTGATAAAAGAAAATATTGCTAAGTGGTGAACAAAGTTGCTAGTCGTTGGAGTTACAAAATAATAATTTTTTCCTGAGGCGTTGAGGATGATGGAAGTGAAATGTGATGTGCTCGTAGGAAGACCTTCCAAATGAAATAAATTTTTCTCACAGGCAAGTTGGTTGGGTTGAGTATAAAATTTTTCAGGGCGAAATTTTCAAAAAAAAATTCAAGTGATTCAAAATTTTCTAAGGCACAAAATTTTCTTCCTTAAGAAAATACGCCTAGAATTGCAAGATGATGAAATTTCCTGAGATGAGTGAAAATGGTCGAAAATGAAGATACTGGCATTGCAGGATGGATTTAAAAAAAATTTCAAGTCAGAGCAACAAAATTCTCAATGGGGATGAAGAAATGAAATAAATTGTTGAAAATTATTTTTCAAAGGTTTAAAATTCAGGAAAATCAAATGAACCCGTTCGTTGGGTACCCATGGATTCGACGCGTTCTGAAAGAAATTTTCTTCTGGGTATTGATGATTATCGATGAGGAATGGATTTTGGGGTCTTCCACAGCTTGTCGGGGATTTCAAGGATGAGGATTTCAAGTGGGCACTAGGTTGATGAGTTTTCCTAAGGGGGAATTTGAAAATTTTCTAAGGAAAAATGAAGAAAATGTGTTTTCAAGGTGAAATTCTCCAGACGATGAATTTGAAAGGAACTGCCTAGGTGAATTTGCCCAAGCTCTTCATGAGGATAGTTTCCTTGAGCCAGAGATGAATAAAATCAAGGTTGTCAGAGCTCCAACAGGTGAAATGAATTTCTTGAAGATGCAGTTGAAGTTAATTGCACGATATGCCCTTGAGGAGGATGAGGTTTGCTAGTGAAGGCGATGAACGCTTGGAGATCAAAGTGCAAAAATCAGGTAAGTTAAGATTATATTATGATTTGTTCTAATGCTCTTCTCCTTGCTTGTTTTGCAAGAGGAACGTCGAGGCCAGAGCACGATGACTTGAAGTGGTGAAACACGATGATATTACAACCTTCAGGGAAATATAAAGTTATGAGTTTCACATGAAGGAAGAAAAGTCACAAAAGTTGGCTAAGTGACAAAGGAGGAGCGTTTTTGAAAATTCAAGATGGAGAAAAGAGCGAAAGTTCGAGCAAGGTTGAAGGACAACGTCAAGAAGATCAAGAGCAGTTGAACTCCAGATTCTACCAAATTTTATTATCTAAAGAGGCAATCTTAGAGACTCTTCCAAGCGATCAAAAAAATTAGCTGAACGCGAACAACAAAACAGAGTGAACGCATCTACAAATGGGAATCTTCTAAAAGATGGTGGCCATTAATGGCTCATTTATTACCCCACTCTCCTTTGTGGCGGTTTTTAGGGAAAATCTTGTTTAGGGCTGAGGTGGCACAATCTGGACCATCCAGTCAATTGTAATCTGAGCCGTCCGTTGGACTTGGCCAACTATAAAAGGGGGAGTCCCCCTCATTTGTATTGTCATTAGACAGTAGAATTAGAGTAGAAGTCGAAGTAGAGAGACAACTAGGTGATAGCTTAGAGTAACTTAGTAAAGATTGATAGTGTAGTTTGAAGAAGAGGGAAAGTTTTCCCTTTGAAAACTTTGTAAGAAATTGTTGTGAACACTCTCTTAATAATAGAGTTTTTCATTGATGGTGAATTTCGTCTTTATTGTGAGTAGCTAGTGAGGTATCTTCATCCTTTCGATTCAAATAGTAGCGTAAAATAGTTCTAAGTAGTATAATTTTCATGCAAGTAGATGTTAACTGTGGAATGTGGTGTTTGATCTAAGCAACTTTGTCTATCCATACCACTAGTGTGTTTGCTGATGGTGAATACGCCTTGTGTGGTCAACTGGAATATCATGTACTTAACTTCAATCATAGTTTGAATAAAGGTATGCATTGTTATGATGGTATCTTTATGTCAAGTGGTGATTTGAACATCTTTAGTCATCTCGCTTGAAGATTGCACCGACTCCATGGAAGCTGTCCGATGCGAGGCAAAGCGAAGTACGGTTAGAAGTTTGCTGAAATTGAGCTCCATATCCCATGCCTTAGAATAGATTTAGACTCTCTTAACCTTACCCCATTTCAATTCAGTAATTTCTGATTAGAATAGGAATCCCGCACTTCATAGACAAATCTTTTGAGCATTTGAATTCTTTTCTCTGCTGCCAAACAATTATGTAAGTCCCCCTTGAAATACCAACAAATCACATCAAGCCAACTGAGCCTATTCGCACTGAAATAACCTTGGAGTTGAATGCATGAACTTTCTTGCAATCTTAGCGTGCGGAATACTTTGATCAAGAGAGAATAGGGAAGCCGTTGGCAACTTTATTCTGGATTGGTGCGGTCACGAAAAACACATCAACAAAATTGGCGCTAGAAGGAGGGCGAGCTTCAAATTGTTCCAGAGGCTGGAAGGAACCAGTATGAGCTTTGAAGTGTCAAATCAAAGATATGTTAGATCTCTCTTATATCAAAAAATCCAAAAAAAAGGTGAAAAGTTGAAAAATTCAAAAAAATAAAATAAATGGAAAATCAAAAAAGAGATTTCTCAATGGATGGGCATATTTCTTGCCCTCAAGGCAGTCTTGTGGATATTGCTCAAATTCATGAAAGATTGAATGCACAACTGTGGCCCGGGAATTTGTCAAAGTTTGCTTTGCCAGGAAGATGTCAAATTCATGAGACCTCCCAGCACAAAGAAATCAGTTGCTTAACATTCCTCTCAAGGATAGAGCTTGTTCTCCAAGAAAATTTTTTCTTTTGGGATGTTCCCAAGCCAGGAGTATTAGATGTAGAACCTGATGATTATAGCCTTCTAGAAGTTGTGAATGAAGCTTTCGCAAGATTCATACTTAGGATCCAAGGTCAGTTGGAACTTGGAAATGTTTGCTTGAAAGGTGTTTTTCTCCCTCGTTGGTGTCAGATGCACAACGCACCTCATCCAGAGTTCACTTGCACAACATGTGAACTAGTCATCAACTTCGCCAGAAGTTGCCTCAGATTACCAGTGCTACCATATGGATTATTCAAAGACAAAAGATGGATTGAGTATGCCACACAAACATTTTTAGCACCAAATGAAGAATATACCTCAACATCATCTAACAACACAGAAAGTAAGTTACAACAAGATGATGTGATCAAGCTTAGGGAGCAAGCGGATGAAGATTGTTCCTACATCATGCTAGAACAAGAGGCTATTGGAGAAAAGATCCAAGAAGCCGTGAGATATATCCAAGCAAGAGGAGACACCCAGGGCAACTGTCAGCATGCAAAAGTGAACGACTGTACAGAATTGCAAGATCATCAAGAATCAAGAACGGAGGACTTAGCGCAATATAGAGCTGGTGGGAAGAATTTTCAGTGTTCATTCACTCGAGGAGGAGAACGTGATGAAGAAAGTGATTCCGATACGCTTCAAGAAGGAATTCTCCTTGATGAAAAATTTTAGTTATGCATGAACAAGATGTAAGAAATGACAAGCAGCTTAAGACAGGATGAGTTGTTTGACAATCAATGGGCTACCAAGATGGAGGCAGAATATGAAATGCATTTTGCATCAACACTTGATCCATTATTCACAATCATGGAGGAATTGCTAGATGAAATTGAAACAAATGAAACACTGCTTGATAAAGAGATGGAAAGTGAAGAGAAATTCGGGTTGGGGCTTGAGCCATTGTTAGGTACTCAAAAGGATCCAGTGCATGAAGTGATCCAAGTTTCCAAATGCCCCTTTGAATTTATTTCCCGCCCCACTCCTCCCAGTTTGGATCATCTCCACGTTTTGGGTGCAAGAGGTTTGGTCCACCATCAACTTTGACCTCCTAATGAAGCAATGGACAATAAAGACCACCAAGTTATATCTTTCCCCGCTGTTGATTACAAGGAATATCATTTTGATTACGGAGATTTAGGGAAGAAGACTTGTTTATGGATTAATCATGGTCCAGATGAGTTGCCTCAATTGCTAATCTTTCCTGAAGTTTTGCTTGAGTTTGAGATTTGTATTGTGAAAGAATATTTTTCTGAGTTTAAAGACAAGTTTGCAAAACTTCGGACTATGACTACTACTTTGCTGTTATTGAACATCCTGAGAAATCATGTTAGGAGTTGTATACATTTCTATCTTTTGAGTCTTGTCCGTTCGAAATGTTGTCCTATTAGAGTAGGTTTTCCTTTTTCTTTTTGCTTGGCTTGGTTTGCTTTACTTTCCTTAGTTTAGTTGTTGCTTAGTTTAGTTTTGTTTCAATAAAAGGGGATCCCATTTGTGAGGGGGGATGTTGTGTTGTTTTCGCCACGCTCCAGTACAATGTTGATGTAATGTTAGTCCATTTCTTAGATAGTCATTTAGGAAGTGCTTTAGGATCTGAGGTTATTCTTTTGAGTTTTATCATTTGGTTAGGATTTGTACTTGACTCGGAGGGGAATCATCTATTGTGTCTTGACACCAAGTCTCACGATTGCTATATTTTACACAAATGATTAATTGCTCTAAGTCATTGAGGTTTCTTAGGAGAAGTCTTGGTAGGTGAAAATCTTACATCTTGCTTCAGCGCCACTACAATTCTCAAACCCATTGGAGGCTTCATTGCCTACCAGCCAATTGAGGAATTGACAGAATGAAGAAAAGAGAATGTGCTTAAAAGAAATATCTGAAAGAAAATAAAGAATGAAAAATGAAAAAGAGAAATATCATGAAATATTGGTTTTGCGAACATACGAGCAACTCCACCGGGGCTATGGACGCCCGGCCGGCAGTGGAGCAATATTCGTGAGAATTGTAGCAATAACCTCGTCGGGGCTATGGACGCCTGACTGGCAGCGAAGCAATGTCCAGGATGCTTTTGAAGTTAAGATATTTATTTACCCTGCTGGGATGGATTCTGGGATCTTTAGTGGTATTTTGAGCTGGAACAAACGCATATGCACACACTTGTAATCAAAATATGAGGTGCCTTGATCCAATTTAGGATTCCTCCTCCCTTTTAAGTATATCCCCTAGTCAATTGATAGATTTTGAAATAATTTTCCAAGGGTTCTGAGTATGGAATGGATTTTTTTGAAATGTTCAGGAACATTTATTCGGGTTGGGGCTAATGTTGTGACCTTTTTCAGACATCGCCGCATTGCAAATGGGGACCCCCTAATTTTGGCTTTGCTATTCTGTCGTTTTGTTGCTGTCTCTCTTTTCTGCTGTTTGTCTTTTCGAGATTGCGCCCATCATTAAGTTTAAGCGTGAAATTGACCAAGTCAAAAAATTAGGGTTTCATCATTTCTGGTCAGTCCAAGGTTGAACGAAGTCGATAAATTGAAAATTGAGCTTAACATTGTTGTCAGTGTGCTTCCAACAGGCTTTCAGCAAATTTTCATCAGATTCTAAGGTACTTACTATTTTTAGTAAGTGTGAAATTTCAGGTGATTCATCAACACTTTTGAGATTCTGACAGTCACACTACATTCAGAGCACACCAGACTACTCGTATGCAAAATTTGAGCGAAAACGGACAACTTACTATTTTTAGCAGTCCATCTTTCAGGATAAATTTCAGGGTTTAGATGCAGAGTTTTTCTTTGCATGTTGGCATATTCCTTCTGGGTTTTTTGATACCTTCGCGATGACATAACAAGCAAAATGAGATGAAAACTTTTAGAATGCAGTCTTCCGAGGCTATTTTTAGGGTTTGCATGTCAAGGTTTCTTTTGCATGTCGGATGATTCCTGATGGGTTTTTCAAGACCTACGCAATGGTGTGACATGCAAATGAAGATACTCACTCAGTAAGGAACTTGCTATTTTTAGCAGGTGTGTCCCAGTAGCCACTTCCCAGCAGTTCAGAATCACGAGCTGATCGCAGTGCCACAGAAACGAAGACAAATAGAGATCATTTGATATACATGTAGAGCGAATTAGGGTTTCCAGCTTCGGGATCCAAAAAGAGGCGTAAAAAATCAAAAAATTTGAAAATCAGTGTAAAACACCGCAATTAGCATCCTTTAGGCTATCTGCTGGTGAAATTTCAAGTCAAACGGAGCACTTACTATTTATAGTAAGTCAATTTGGAAACTGGCTAAAAATAGTAAATCAATTGCATGCGTTGATGTCGACAGATAGGTCACATGGTGAGGAGTGCCTCATTCAAATTTAAAGTCGATCCGAGCAATGGAGCTATCAGAAACAAGAGGTTACTATTTATAGTAAACCACCTTCGGAAAATAGGCTAAAAATAGTAGGGTGACTAAAAATGGCAATGTTGATAGAACAACAAGATGATGAGGATGCAGTGTGCAAAATTTCAAATCGTTCCGAGCTTCAGAGATGCAAGAATTGAAGGACTTACTATAAATAGTAAGGCGTTGTGAAGTTGGTAGAAGTCAGGAAAAAGGACTAAGTCTAGAGTTCATCCTTCACCACCATCAAAATGCACCCACTTCAGCTGGAGGCCTTGAGAAAAATACAAAATGTTGAACTTCCTGTAGGAACTTGAAAATGCGCCTTCAAGCATGTGCCAAGCACAAAAAAATTCTAAGTATGAAGTTCATCCTTCATCAGGGGAAAAATGCGCCCAAGGTACAAGTGGTCAATGAAAGTCAACACCTTTCATCCTGAAGGTAGGCCAAAATGCGCCCAAGGGAAATTGAAGGAAAGTTAAAAAAATTTCTAAGTGTAAAAATTCACCTCCTAGGCCAAAATGCGCCCAAAGCAAGTGAGTCAAAGAAAGTCAAAGTTTTTCATCCACCTCACCCATCAAAATATGCCCAAGTTGAGAGAGTTGATGGAAAAAATTTCTAAGTCTAGAACTTATCCTCCACCACCCCCTAAATGCGCCATCCTTCATGCATGTTCAAATGCGCCCAAAATGAAAAAGGTCAAAGGAGTCAACGACTTTTATCCTTCAGCCTAGGAAAAATGCACCCAAAAGAGGGCATGTAAGGACAAAAACATGGAAGCTGAAAAGTCATTTGTTGGAGGCATGGTAAAAGTTATCCTTCTCATCATACAAAATGCGCCCACATTTCAAGTCAACAAGGGAAGACGTTAGAAATATTTTCTCCTCTACATGCTATATGTGCCCTAACATGCTAAGGAGTTTGACTTTCTCCTCTCTCCTTTGAATGTGCCTATATGAGGGCATGTGAGGACAAAACATCTCCATGCAAAGGTATCGATGAAAATTTAGAAGGAGACAAAGGCGTTGAAAATCATGTAATGGCTAAGTCAAAGGTGGCGTTTAAAGTTTATCCTCCTTCAAGTATGAGATGCGCCCAAAGGGGAGAGAAAATATTGCTAGGTGTGTTGAAGATTCCTCATAAAGTGCCAAATGTGTCCAAGTGTGTAAGGGTGGTGGAATAAAGTTGATAAAAGAAAATATTGCTAAGTGGTGAACAAAGTTGCTAGGCGTTGGAGTTACAAAATAATAATTTTTTCCTGAGGCGTTGAGGATGATGGAAGTGAAATGTGATGTGCTCGCAGGAAGACCTTCCAAATGAAATAAATTTTTCTCACAGGCAAGTTGGTTGGGTTGAGTATAAAATTTTTCAGGGTGAAATTTTCAAAAAGTTTTTCAAGTGATTCAAAATTTTCTAAGGCACAAAATTTTCTTCCTTAAGAAAATACGCTTGGAATTGCAAGATGATGAAATTTCCTGAGATGAGTGAAAATGGTCGAAAATGAAGATACTGGCATTACAGGATAGATTTAAAAAAAATTTCAAGTCAGAGCAACAAAATTCTCAAAGGGGATGAAGAAATGAAATAAATTGTTGAAAATTATTTTTCAAAGGTTCAAAATTCAAGAAAATCAAATGAACCCGTTCGTTGGGTACCCATGGATTCGACGCGTTCTGAAAGAAATTTTCTTCTGGGTATTGATGATTATCGATGAGGAATGGATTTTGGGGTCGTCCATAGCTTGTTGAGGATTTCAAGGATGAGGATTTCAAGTGGGCACTAGGTTGATGAGTTTTCCTAAGGGGGAATTTGAAAATTTTCTAAGGCAAAATGAAGATAATGTGTTTTCAAGGTGAAATTCTCCAGACGATGAATTTGAAAGGAACTGCCTAGGTGAATTTTCCCAAGCTCTTCGTGAGGATAGTTTCCTTGAGCCAGAGATGAATAAAATCAGGGTTTTCAAAGCTCCAATAGGTGAAATGAATTTCTTGAAGATGCAGTTGAAGTTAATTGCATGATACGCCCTTGAGGAGGATGAGGTTTGCTAGTGAAGGCGATGAACACTTGGAGATCAAAGCACAAAAATCAGGTAAGTAAGTTAAGATTATATTATGATGTGTTCTAATGCTCTTCTCCTTGCTTGTTTTGAAGGAGGAACGTCGAGGCCAGAGCACGATGACTTGAAGTGGTGAAACACAATGATATTACAACCTTCAGAGAAAGATAAAGTTATGAGTTTCACATGAAGGAAGAAAAGTCGCAAAAGTTGGCTAAGTGACAAAGGAGGAGCGTTTTCAAAAACTCAAGATGGAGAAAAGAGCGAAAGTTCAAGCAAGGTTGAAGGACAACGTCAAGAAGATCAAGAGCAGTTGAACTCCAGATTCTACCAAATTTTATAATCTAAAGAGGCAATCTTAGAGACTCTTCCAAGCGATCAAAAAAATTAGCTGAACGCGAACAACAAAACAGTGTTAACGCGTCTACAAATGGGAATCTTCTAGAAGATGGTGGCTATTAATGGCTCATTTATTACCCCACTCTCCTTTGTGGCAGTTTTTAGGGAAAATATTGTTTAGGGCTGAGGTGGCACAATCTGGACCATCCAGTCAATTGTAATCTGAGACGTCCGTTGGACTTGGCCAACTATAAAATGGGGAGTCCCCCTCATTTGTATTGTCATTAGATAATAGAATTAGAGTAGAAGTCGGAGTAGAGAGACAACCAGGTGATAGCTTAGAGTAACTTAGTATAGATTGATAGTGTAGTTTAAAGAAGAGAGAAAGTTTTCCCTTTGAAAACTTTGTAAGA
Source organism: Sequoia sempervirens (assembly GCA_007258455.2). Taxonomy (NCBI): domain Eukaryota; kingdom Viridiplantae; phylum Streptophyta; class Pinopsida; order Cupressales; family Cupressaceae; genus Sequoia; species Sequoia sempervirens. The sequence goes on from VDFB02178673.1 coordinate 67,287, forward strand.
AATTGTTGTGAACACTCTCTCAATAAAAGAGTTTTTCATTGATGGTGAATTTCGTCTTTATTGTGAGTAGCTAGCGAGGTTTCTTCGTCCTTCCAATTCAAATAATAGCGTAAAATAGTTCTAAGTAGTATAATTTTCATGCAAGTAGACGTTAACTATGGAATGTGGTGTTTGATCTAAGCAACTTCATCTATCCATACCACTAGTGTGTTTGCTGATGGTGAATACTCCTTGTGTGGTCAACTGGAATATCATGTACTTAACTTCAATCACAGTTTGAATAAAGGTATACGTCGTTGTGATGGTATCTTTATGTCAAGTGGTGATTTGAACATCTTTAGTCATCTCCCTTGAAGATTGCACCGACTCCGTGGAAGCTGTCCGATGCAAGGCAAAGTGAAGTCCAGTTAGAAGTTTGCTGAAGTTGAGCTCCATATCCCATGCCTTAGAATAGATTTAGACTCTCTTAACCTTACCCCATTTCAATTTAGTACTTTCTGATTAGAATAGGAATCCCACACTTCATAGACAAATCTTTTGAGCATTTGAATTCCTTTCTCCGCTGCTGAACAATTCTGTAAGTCCCTCTTGAAATACCAGCAAATCACATCGAGCCAACTGAGCCTATTCACACTGAAAGAACCTTGGAGTTGAACGCATGAACTTTCTTGCAATCTTAGCGTGCGGCATACTTTGATCAAGAGAGAATAGGGAAGCCGTTGGCAACTTTATTCTGCATTGGTGTGGTCACGAAAAACACATCAATAGGCACCTCAATTGAGGAAAGAATAAGCCAAGTTATCAAGAACAATAGGATATTCCTTAATATTAAGAAGACACAGAAGTTAGCTATTCCAGTTGTAGAGCCACCAATAGTTCAATCATCTCTACCTTATTCTTCTAGACCAAAGTCCAGAATGAAAGCTATGAGCATTCCTCAAGAAGGTACAAAGAAGAACAAGATGTTAGGGAATTTGAAGGAAAAGATGAAGTTTCCTATTGGGAATCAACAAGAACAACTAGTAGATGCATTAGAAGTTCTAGTTGAATTAGCACCACAAGTTGAAGCCATGCCTTCATCTCCTATTCTTCTGCCATCATCGAGGCCTTCTACTGTTCATTAAAATTGAGAAGGAAATTCACTAGTTTGCAACGTCTCAACAACTATTGATCCATCAGGAGTTGTTAGAGTTGGAATCGATTCTCCTAGAGAAGTTAGTAGAGACTCCTCATCTTTGCTTGAGAACTTGTTGGGAAGGAAGGGGAGGAAGCCTTCTTATCATTTGAACTTTGCAGAACTTGATGGTGTCCACCAAGACACACCATAGAAGAAACTTAATAAGGAAGTTCATATGAAGAAGAATTTTGATGATGAGATTATCATTGAAATTGCCACACCTCTGGAGGACAAGAATGTTGATGAGGTTGAAATTGATGACTTCAAAGTTGTTAAGGCCAATCTCAAAAGAAGCACCCGACATACTGATGTGAATCTCTTTGAGGTTGGAGCTGATAATCTAAAGGAACGAGTGCTTAAGGATGGAGAAGATAAGGAAGCCCTCAAGGCTGAGATTCGACAACTACGACAATATATTTCCAATCTCCTTCATGGTAGTTCACAAGTCACTTTATTGCTTCCACATATTCTGGAGTCACCTGCAGATCAACATCAGTTGAGTCAGTTGGTCATCTACGGAAAACATATGAAAGATTGGATAGAAGACTTTCTCACCAGGGGTAGAATTGTACTTGCAGAGATGTATCAATTAAGGTATAACACTCATGATCTTCATTCAAGGATTCAGGTGTTTAAGTAGTGTATAGCAGAAATGAAACCAATGCATGAGATCATCATTTATGACTTGAGGATGACTTATGATTCAGTTGTTGCAAAAGAGCATAAGAAGAAGCTTTCTGCTTGGAGAGAACAACACCTCTCCAAAGTAAAACCTATGAAAGAACAACTATAGAATTGATTGAATATAGACAGAAGGTTGCTAATACCCTCAAGTTCATAAGAACATTTGTCTCACAGATCCCTTGTTCATATCGTCATGAAGATGGCACTTACTTTGATCTCAGTGAAATGCAAATAGATTTTCAGAATCTCATTTGTGGTAGTTTTAATGGTGAGCCTGTTGTTGGCAAGATGAATCATGTGGCCGCAATTTCAGCAAAATTTGATGAAGCGGCTGAAGAAAATTTAAAAAAAAAAATTAATTATAGATGGTGAGATGCTAGAAAAGTAGTATGTTGTTCTTGATAGTATTAGTGTTCTTGATGAAGAGGCAGTTAACAAATTTTTGGAGAATATGGTTTCCCAAGCTATCAATAAGTGAGCCACCAGTTGGGACATGCAATGTGTAGAAACTCATTTTCTCATGATTCCGGAACTGATTGTTTTTGCTTGTTTTGAGTGTTTTGATTTTTTCGTGGTTTTTGCATATACAGATAATAATGCGATTTTGAAAGAAAATGCTTGCAAAATTTAAATAAAATATTACTATGCTAAAAATGATGGAATCTAATTGATATATGGATGCCAGAATGTTTATTGATCTTCCAGACTAATTACATCTAAGATCGGATAACATGCAAAATAAAAAGCAACAACATTTATGTTGAAAACCTGATTATTGCAGCTGCCATTAATGGTGAAGATTGAATATGACAACCCTTAGAAAAGATTTCTCCAGCCTGGTGAGTGATGCAAACCATCCCAGATAACAAGGCGTCTAATTTGGTGAAGAAAGAAGATCAAAAGATAAGGTGTCCAAGCTGGAATAAAAAGTACGGCCATCAAGCTGATTGGTACGGCCTTCAAACAGCAGCAATAAAATCTATATAGATCTTGGAACTTGTGCCAGGTGTATATCAAACACAGCCGCTCAAGAAAACACAGTCTCTAGACAATTATTGAATCAGACCCTGAATCATCACTTCACATTCAACTCTGTAATAACTTCTGAATGAAGATATTCAACCACAGGGAATAAATCAACTGATATTTCACAGCCTCTGAACTGCTAACACTGAAGATGGCTCATTCTCCAATTCAAAAGACAACTGAAACCCTTGGCTTCATTCTCTGAAGAATAAATAGGCTAAAATCGATTTTCATAACATAATGAATGAAGTTTTCTCAAAGAAAACTTATATCTTCTTAGTTGGGTCGATTTCCTTCAAAAAGCATCGTTTAAATAAAACTTGAATTTTCACTTTTAATCTTTCAATAGTTTGGACTCCTTTTTAATTATAATCATTAATTAAAAATGGCCCCTTCTTCATGATGGTCGACCCCCTTCAAAAAGTCACTTAAGTTATAATATTAAATTATATTATAACTTTATAATATAAGCTTCAATTTAATTAATATTTATTTTGGCAAATAAATATTAATATCTCTCTCAAAATAAGTTCAATTGATGAGCCGTCTAAAGTTGGATGATAAGTGACTGAATCTGCATATGACCAGACCATACTACTAAAAATAGCAAGGGTGCTCCGCTGAGTGTCTCCACTTACTAAAAATAGTAAGTCAAGCAAATGACGTCCAAAAAACCCCAAACGAAAGCGAAACTGAATGATTCTAATAACTGAAGTCAAGCCATGCCTCAACAAGACCCTCTATCCACCCTATCAGCCTACGAGGTTCACATAATAGGCTAATCTCAAGAACTGAGAGATGTCAACTGGAAGGGGACATTACACAATGTTTCCTAAGGATAGAACTAAAAGTAGCAGTTAACTCGATGCCTTTTCCGTGTTTAACTTGTTCCCATTCATGCATATCTATTATTTGGAAACATCAAATGTATAGTTGGAGCTTTTTTCAGTTAACTGATGTTAGCAATTGGTTAGTTATTAGTTATCTTTTATTTATTTTTAGAAATAAAAGCTTGCATGTTGGCAAGACTAGTTGTTAAAAACAAGGAGATTTGAGGGTTCCCTACTCCTTGTTTGTGTATAAATAAGGGCAGCCTTGCCCATTTCTTTTTAACCGTTGTTGTGATAACAAATTGCTAAGCCTAATTTTCCTACAACTTTTTTATTCAGTGTTTGTTCAACTTTTGTCTATGTAATTGTTGTGACCTTTTCACACATCGCCCCATTCAAGATGGGGACCCCCTAAATTTTTGCCCCGTTCCGGTCTTTTGGCTTGGGTTTTCTTCTCTCTCTCCCGCTCTGTCTCTTTTCTGATGTCTGCCTTTCGAGGGGTTGCGCCCGTCAGTGAGTTTAAGTGTGAAACTGACCAAGTCTAAAAATTAGGGTTTCATCATTTCTGGTCAGTCCAAGGTCGAATAAAGTGAATATATTGAAAATGAAGACTAACATCGTTATCAGTGTGCTTCCAGCAAGCTTTCAGCAGATTTTTAGCGAATTTTGAGGTACTTACTATTTTTAGTAAATGTGAATTTTTTGGCAGTTCGTCAGCATTTTTGAGATTCTGAAAGTCACACAGCATTTAGAGTGTATCAGACTCCTCGCGTGCAAAATTTGAGCGAAAATAGATGACTTACTATTTTTAGCAGTTCGGCTTCCGGGGCAAATTTCAGGGCTCAAATGCAGAGTTTTTCTTTGCATGTCTGCATATTCCTTCTGGGTTTTTTGAGACCTTCGCGATGATATAACATGCAAAACGAGACGACAACTTTTAGAATGCAGTCTTTCGAGGCTATTTTTAGGGTTTGCATGTCAGGGTTTCTTTTGCATGTCGAGTGATTCCTGATGGGTCTTTCAAGAGCTTCACGATGGTGTGACATGCAAACGAAGATTCTCACTCAGTAAGGAACTTGCTATTTTTAGTAGGTGTGTCCCGACAGCCGCTTCCCAGTAGTTTAGATTCACGAGCCGATCGCAGTGCCACAGAAATGAAGGGAAACAGAGATCATTTGATACACATGCAATGCAAATTAGGGTTTCCAGCTTCGGAGCCTAAAAATAGGCATAAAAGGTCAAAATCTTCGAAATCCGGTGTAAACCACCATGATCAGCATTCTTCAGGCTATCTGCTGGTGAAATTTCGAGTCAAACAGAGCACTTACTATTTATAGTAAGTCGGATTGGAAACATGCTAAAAATAGTAAATCAAGTGCATGCGTCAGTGTTGGCAGTAAGGTCATGTGGTGAGGAGCGCCTCATCCAAATTTTAGGACGATCGGAGCATGGGAGCTATCAGAAACATGAGGTTACTATTTATAGTAAACCACCTTCAGAAACATGCTAAAAATAGCAGGGTGATTAAAAATGGCAGTGTCGACAGGATAACAAGGTTATGAGGATGCAGTGTTTAAAGTTTCAGGCCATTCCGAGCTTTAGAGGAGCAAAATTGAGAAGACTTGCTATAAATAGCAGGGCATGATACTGGCGAAAGATGATGAAAATTTGTCTAAGTCTGGAACTTCGTCCAGCAGGCCTAGCAAAATGTGCCTAGTTAATGAGGAGGCTCAAAAAAAAAATGCTAAGTATGAAGTTCATCCTGCTCAAGGGTCAAAATGCGCCCAAGGCACAAGAGGTCAAAGAGAAGTCAATGATTTCTATCCTGAAGGCATAGTGAAATGCGCCCAACTCAAGATAAAGAAGTATGAAAAAAATTCTAAGTATAAAAAAATCCACCTCCACTGGAAAAATGCGCCCAAATGCAAGAAGGTCAAAGAGGTCAAAGGGTTTTATCCTCCTCCCATGCCAAAATGCGCCCAAGGAAGAGTTGGTGCAAGATATTTGAAATTTTTCTAAGTATGAGTCTCGTGCTTCACACATGCTGAAATGCGCCCATGCAAGAATAAGCTGGAAAGGGTCAAAAGGTCAACAAAGTTTATCCTGCAACTAGGCTAAAATGCGCCCAAGGGAGAAAGAGTCAAAGGAGTCAACAAAACTTATCCTCCTCTCACCCCAAAATGTGCCCAAAATGGGCCATGTAAAGACAAAAATGAGGAAGTCAAGGTGGCATTGGAATCTTCATCCACTACATCATACAAAATGCGCCCAAGGGAAGAAGAGGTCAAAGTAGTCAACATTTTTTAATCCTGCTGCCTAGGTGAAATGCGCCCAAAAGAGGGCATGTGAGGACAAAAGCATGGGAGATGAAAGGTCATTTGTTGGTGGCGTTTGAATGTTTTCATCCTCCTCTACATGAGAAATGCGCCCAAGTGCATGAAGTGTGAACATGAAATTACTAAAGGCGTTGGAGGGATAAAATAAATGTTGCTAGTGATGGATGAGTATTACTAGGCGTGGCAATATCCCTCATGAAGAGTTAGGTGCGCTCTAGGTAGCATGTGTTGTAAGGTGTTAGAAATATCTCCAAGGCATGTGAGGTGGTGATGATAAGTGTTGGGCGTGGTTTTTAATTCCTCCTCAAAGTGTTATATGCACCATGTTAAAATGAATATGAGGTGAGGCATGGTAAATAAGATAAAGTTTTTAGGGTGATGAATAAAACATGCTAGGTGTGGAAATAGAAATCATTTTGCAAGTATAAAGTGCGCCTAAGGTATCGATGATGGTTGCTAAGGCATTGGATATTTTATGAACAATAAAATACAAAGTGATGAATAAAATAAAGTATGTTGGGCGTGATGTGTTTTGAAAGAAAATTCTCTGAGATGGATGAAGTTGGATAAAATTTTCTCCCAGGAAAAGTGAACAAAGTGAGCAAAGTTGAATAAAATTTTCTAGGAATTTTTTTTTCAAAAGAAATGCTAAGTGATTCAAAAAAAAATTCTAAGGAAAATATTTTCTCCCTTAGAAAAATGCCTAAGTCCAGTGAGGTGATGGAATTTTCCTGAAGCGTGAGCAGAGTTGCTAGGGATGAAGTCAGAGGTGAATGATAATGCAGATGAACTTAAATTTCTCAAGTCAGAGCAACAAGAAATCTTCACAGATGTGAAGAACGGATTTAAATTTCACAGCGAAATAATTTTCTAAGGTTCAAAATATCAGAAAATTAAATGAACCCGTTCGTTGGGTACCCATGGATCCGTTGCGTTCCGGAGGAAATTTTCTTCTGGGTATCGAAGATTGCTGATGAGGAGTTAATTTTAAGGTCTTCCACAGCATGTCGAGGATTCCGAGATGAAGATTTTGAATGGGCACCAGGTTGATAAATTTCTCAAGGGAAATTTGAAAATTTTCTAAGGCAAGTGTGAAGAAAATGTGTTTTCAAGGTGAAATCCTCCAGACGATGAATTCAAAAGAAACTGCCTAGGGGAATTTTCTTGAATCCTTCGTGAAGATAGTATTCTTGAGCTAGAGATGGATAAAATCAAGGTTGTCAGAGCTCCAACAGGTGAAATGAATTTCTTGAAGATGCAGTTGAAGTAGGTGATACACCCTTGAGGAAGATGGGTTGAAAATTTGGCTAAGGCATGAAGAATTTGAAGGTGAAGTTGGCTACCGGAAGCAATGAACGTGGGAATCCTGGTAAGTGAGTTGAATTTATATTATGAAGTGTTCTAATGTTTTTCTCCTTGCTTGTTTTGCAGGTGGAACGTCGAGGCCAAGCGTTGATGATTTAAGTGATCCACGATGATATCACAACCTTCGGAGGAAGATAAAGTTACAAGTTTCAATCTTGAAGGAAGAAAAGGTTGCAAGAAATTGGCTAAGTGTTAGCTCAAGTGACAAAGATGAAATGTTTTCAAAACTCAAGATGAAGAAAGGATGGAAGCTCGAGCGAAGTCGAAGAGTAAAGTCAGGAAGAAGATCGAGAACAGTGTGAACATGTCTACAAATGAAATCTTCTAGAAGGATGATGGTGGACATTATGGCTCATTTATTACCCCACTCCCAATTCTGGCGGTTTTAAGGGTTAGGGCTGAGGTGGCACGATTCTAGCCACTCTATTGATTGTAACCCTAGCCATTTTTTGGGACTTGGCTAGCTATATAAAGGGGGAGTCCCCCTCATTTGTAACTAATTAGAAATTAGACAGTAGGATTAGAGTAGAAGTCAGAGTATAGAGACAACTAGGTGATAGCTTAGGAGTAACTTAGTATAGATTGATAGTGTAGTTTGAAGAAGAGGGAAAGTTTTCCCTTTGAAAACTTTGTAAGAAATTGTTGTGAACACTCTCTCAATAAAAGAGTTTTTCATTGATGGTGAACTTCGTCTTTGTTGTGAGTAGCTAGCAAGGTTTCTTCGTCCTTCTGATTCAAGTAGTGACTTAAAGTAGTATAATTTTCATTCCATGCAAGTAGATGTTAGCTATGAAATGTGGTGTTTGATCTAAGAAACTTCATCTATCCATACCACTAGTGTATTTGCTAATGGTGAATGCGCTTTGTGTGGTCAACTGGAAATGTTTGGGCCTAACTTCAATCACAGTTTGAATGGCGGTATGCGTCGTTGTGATGGTATCTTCATGTCAAATGGTGGTTTGAACATCTTTAGTCATCTCCCCCTGAATATTGCACCGACTTCGTGGAAGCTGTCCGAGGTGAGGCAAAGCGAAGTTTGGTTGAAGCTTGTGAAGATTGTTCGCCATGTCTCACGCCTTAGAATAGATTTAGAATCTCTAAACCCTACCCCATTTCAATTCAGTATTTTCTGGTTAGAATAGGAAACCCACACTTCATAGATAAATCTTTCAAGTTATTTGAATTCCTTTCTCCGCTGCCAAACAATTTCGTAAGTCCCCTTGAAATACCAGCAAATCACATCGAGCCAAGCTGAGCCTATTCACACTGAAAGAACCTTGGAGTTGAACGCATGAACTTTCTTGCAATCTTAGCATGCGGAATACTTTGATCAAGAGAGAATAGGGAAGCCGTTGGCAACTTTATTCTGCGTTGGTGCGGTCACAAAAAACACATCAATAGAATTGGCTCTAGAAGGAGGGCTTCTGAGGTTTCCTACAGTTAGCAATCATATTCATAAGAAGGGATTTTCATTCAAAGAGAAATTCATTGGAGAACAAATTATCATGAGTAAAGATTTTGTTACCGTATAGAGAGATATTTCCAGTGTTGCAGCCTAATTTGGGGTTCAACGACGACCAAGAGGACATTCTTTTAGGATTGAACAATCTTGCTTGGAGGACAAAGGAGAGCTACGCCCAGTACATGAGAACTTGCTTCGTGTTGGAGGAGGAAGAAGAAAAGGCTACTGAAATCCAAGTTGCAATTGAAAGGAATTTGCTTGATCAAAGACTACCAATCGCTCCTCTTCCTCGCCGACACTGATCAGCTACATCCTGGATCGAATCAGTTCATTCTCACCTAATAAGTTGAAAAGAATCTTGAGGTCCGCGCCAAGTTCATCCAAAGACTTTGTGGAGTTAGAATTTCCTACTAGAGCAAGGAAGAAGAAAGAAGTCCATCCAAGTAAAGAAGTTGAATCAAGCAAAGGAGTGTTCTCAAATGAAGAAGTTCAGTCTAGTGAAGAAAGCGGAGAAGAGATTACAAGTTTGTTCCAAACCCCACCAAGGGTCTCAAGGTTTGCTCAACCTAAAGTCGTTCAAGTTACTACACCAGTATTTGTTCAACAACTAGTTCAGGCTACCACAACCCCAGTAATTGTATATCAAAGGAGATATCCAAATCAAGCAATGGCTCAACCAGGAGGTCAACCAGGAGGCCAACCTGCTCCTAACGGCGCTACTTGGCTCGTTACTAATCCTTCACCTCTTGAGTTTGTGGACTATCACGACATGCCAAAGAATCTGGAGCACTTCTACACCAAGTATCAAGTCAATGATCCGAATCGTTCTGCTGAGGATCATATTAAGATGTTTGAAGATCATTTGTGAAATAGACAAATTGCATACGCAGATGTGGCTTGCAGATTGTTCCCGTATTCCTTGGGAGAAGAGGCTCATTTTTGGTTTATACACTTACTAGTTGGGTCTATAAGAACATGGGAGCAAATGAAAGAGGCTTTCATAGGAAAGTTCGGTATTCCGATCACCCCAGTAGAACTCTTTCACCAATTCATGGAGGTAAGAAGACAAGACAAAGAACCTATTCATTCCTTCAACAACATATTCCAGAAAGCACTCACGAGACTACGTACTCCGTACATAGTCCCCGATGCAAGGGAAAATTACTATGCAGCCTTGGACCCATTGACCGCTATGTTCGTGAGACAAGCTCATCCCATTCCAGTGAACATGAATCAAGCGTATGCGAAGGCTATTGAAGTAAGTCAGAATATGGGACAAAATATAACTGGACCTTCTTTGTACACTGGCTTGGTCACCACGAACAATCAAATGCAAACTCTTACTCCGGCATGGAATCAGCAAATTCCAGCGTTGAATCTAGTTCTGTAACCAGCTTATCACGTTACACCACCATCTGACCAATTGGTTCTCCATCCTGGGATACCCTTATCCCAGACTCTAGCTACACAGCCTGTCTATCTCCAAAGCACGGTACCTGCAACAAGGACACAAGAGGAGAAAGATGAAATGAAAGAATTAGTAGAACAAATGAAAAGGCTGTCATCTGAGGTAACTCACCTCAGAAATCAAAATAACCAAATGCAATCAATGTTGAAGAAATATCAGGCACACCCAGGTGCCAATCGAGGATATCACAATAATCCTCAACACCATCAAGATGCCCATCAAGGACATGGACATGACAACAGCCATGGGTATCGAAATAATAATCAAGGATATCAAAAGAGGTCCTGGAATACTGGACCTAACAACGGAGGAGTCCCATCACCGCTAGATAACCCGCCACCTCCAGAGAATCATCCCACGGACAGAGTATTTTTGGTAGAAGCTACTATGCAGGATGGTGTCGGCTTCATAACACAAGTCACCACTCAGAGTTACAATGCCATGAGTTTCAAGTAGCAGCTGATATCTTTAAAGGAGAAGTAAAAAGCACGGAGGGTACTGAAAATCCTCCAACTACGGGATATGAGATTGTACCAGTGCAAAGATATGACCAAGCACTGATTCTAGAGAACATCAATGTTGTGTCTGAATATCAAAACTGCGCGCCACCAGAAGCTAATTACAGATTTCCACCAGCTTCGGCTAACGGTCCTGTGGAGGTGCCAGACGCTCAAGTTTATGAGGAAGCTCAAGTTTATTCAGAGGTTCAAGACAGTTACTCAGAAGAGCCGTATGAGCAGGGTAACTATGTTTTCCCACCTCTCAATAATAGTGTTTTGGTAGGAGGAAGTAGAGAGGTGCAAGCATTTTAGACTTCCGGAGGAGCAGCACCCAAGGTGTACCAGAGGACCTATCATCAGAAAGAGCCTTTGACATCCTCAATTCCTCCGAATAATTTTGCGACCCCGCCGAATCCAAGTGCTAGCAACAATCCAAATTTTCCTCAGGATTCTCCTGAGTATAGACAATAGAACGTGATGCAAAATAGAAATGAATAGCAAACTATCCAACAGCCAGTCGATGTGATGCAGCGTCCTCAAAAGGACAATCTTCCAAGAGATGACATGAAAAGATTAAGTTCCTATGTACTAGAGGAAGTTAAGAAGATAAAAGTCAGCCTTCCCTTGTATGAGTTGATGAAGATCTCAGAAGTTAGAGACACAATTTTGGGAAGCCTATATGAAACGCCTTCTGTAAAGGGTACACCTCAAGAAGCACCCAGAAATCCTCTGGTCAACACACAGTCACGTCTCGTGCAGAATGCAAACATGGTGGAGGAAGTGTCTTACGCGCTGTTCAACGCTTGGGAAACTCCACAACAGTCCCAAGGTTTTGTGGGGATGGTACAAGGGTCTTCAAGTGAAGCTGAAAAATCAAGGACTGAAGATAAAAGAAGAGTCAGATTCAATTTACCCACAGAGCAAAAATAAGAACAGACACAGAGGGTCACCCGTGATAATCAAATTTCACAATGGGATGAAAAGAATGAAAGAAAGAGCATTGTACCCAAAGAAAGGAAGAAACCAGTTGTATTCTATCAGGGGAAAGATGAACCAGCCCCATTCTTGGTATCAGTTAGAATATTTGGAAAACTATTACACAATTGTTTGATTGATTCTGGTGCTTCTAGCAACGTCATGCCATTGAAGGTGTGTCAAAGATTGGGTATAGTCTCGTTACATACCACAAAGAAGGTGACTCAATTAGACAAAACTGAAGTACCAGTGGTCGGGGAATTGAATAATATTCATATGCAATTGTCAGCTAACCCCCGAATCTAGAGTTGTATTGACATATCAGTGGTCGACATACCAGATGGGTATGGCATGTTGCTGAGCAGAGACTGGACCAGAAAGCTGAGCAGATACATTGCAACGGACTTCTCTCACATGTGGCTTCCATGGAAGGGAGTCCCAAATCAAATCAAGATCGAAAGTACACCAAGACTAAAGTTAATGATCACTGAATATGGTGAGGATAATGAAATTATGTTTGTAGAGACTGACTTAGGCTCATATAGGCCCATCAAGCAAGAAGTGTTGATGCTGCAAAGTGCAAATGAGGGAAAATGTTTTGAAAATGCCGCTTCCACCGAAGTGTTGATTGAAAGTGACTCAAGTGATAGTGAAGGTGGAGGAACTTTTGAGAATTTCAGGGACTTTGTCCTAAACAGCGTAAAACAAGAAACAGAGGTAGGGAAAGATGCTTCAATCAAAAATTTGCTGCTTCCCAACTGGTGCAGAATACACGAAGCATTTCTTTCGGAAATCACTTGTGCCATGTGCAAAGTGGCCTTAGAGCAAGTTGCTAGGCTCATTCCACACACCTCCTTGCAAGAAAAACATCAAAAGATGAATGAAGAAAAGGAGATTTTAATAGAAGAACATCAAAAGATGAATGAAGAAAATGGTGTTTTAATAGAAGAACTTGTAGAAGATGATACCACTCAGTCAAAGATTAAAGAAAAGACTCCAGAGGTCTGCAATCAAGAAGAAACGTATGTTCAGTCTCCCAGCACTCCTACAGATAATCAAGTGTGGACTTTAAAGTTTGATGGATCAAAGTCTAAGAAGGGAAATGGAGCAGGGTTTGAATTGGTTAGCCCGATAGGAGAAGCTTATCTGGGTTCCTATAGGCTCCAGTTTTCATGCACCAACAACGTTGCTGAATATGAGTCCCTGATCCATGGATTACTCCTTGCAATTCAGAAGGGAGCCAAGATTGTACATGCCATTGGAGATTTTGACATTGTAGTCTACCAAGTGAGGAAGCAATTTGCTTGCCACGACAAGAGATTGAACTGCTACCGGAACAGAGTCTGGGACCTGATAGAGAGCTTTGATGCATTCAACATAAAGCAAGTCTACCGATCTAAAAATACCGTTGCAAACTCTTTGGCACAAGCTGCCAGTTCTTTGGAACCATTGGCAATGGAGGGATTAAAGAAGTTTACAGTAGAGTTGGTTTCAACCCCAGCAATCCCTGATAACATAAATAATTTCCAAGTGTTCGAGGACGACAAGAAGATTTTATAATTTCTCACAAACTCAGGAGTGTTTGAAGCACAAATCATAGATGAGGAAGAAACTGAAGAAGCAGAATATGACACATAAGGTATTTTGAATTTGAAGACTAATGTAATTCCAAAAGGAATGGTTGAGTTAGAGAGACTATTTGACACTGATAGACTGAGTAGAAATCAAAGCACTCAGGGCAATGATTGTGAACCTGTCAATCTAGGAACAAGTGAACAAGTGAAAAATGTGTTTATTGGAAAGGTTTGCACACCTGAAGAGAAAGAAGGTATCTTAAAGGTCATGAAAGAATTTCCAGAGGTGATAGCCTGGGGATATGAAGATCTCAAGACGTATGATACATTGCTAATCACCCATACAATACCACTAAAGCCAGGCAGTAAGCCATTCAGACAAAGGCAGAGGCCAGTGAATCCATTGCTGGAACCGTTGATTTATCAGGAGGTCAAGAAACTTCTTTCCGCCTGGATTATTTTCCCAGTAAGGCACTCCACGTGGGTCGCCAATCTTGTTCCGGTCAGAAAGAAGAATGGAGAGATAAGATTATCCGTAGACTTCTGCAATTTGAATAGGGCCTCTAAGAAAGATAATTATCCCTTGCCTTCACTGGACGAGGTGTTGCAAATAGTGAATGGCTCACAAATGATGTCCTTTTTGGATGGATATTCAGGATATAACCAAGTAATGGTTGAGCATGAAGATAGATTAAAGACTGCGATCACCATGAAATGGGGAACTTTTGCATATAGAAGAATGCCTTTCGGCTTAATCAACGCGGGAGCTACTTTCCAGCGAGCAATGGACATCGCCTTTTGAGACCTAGTTGGAAAGTGCATAATTATTTACATGGATGACTTGACCATGTTATCGAAGAAAAGAGGAGATCACGTTGAAGATTTAAGAAAGATATTCCAGAGGTGCAGAAGATTTGGTGTCTCTCTGAATGCTAAGAAATGCATATTTGGTGTCACCGAAAGTAAACTGCTGGGTCACGTTATCTCAGAGAAGGGCATATCAATTGACCCTGAATGTATTGAAGCCATTTCAAGGATTGGTTTTCCATTAAGTCAGAAAGAATTGAGGTCATTCTTCTACAAGATTAATTTTGTCAGAAAGTTTATAACTAGATTTGCCGAGATAGTAAGGCCACTAAATGAGATGCTGAAGAAGGATGCAAAAGTTGAATGGACCCCACAAACTAGAAAGGATTTTGATGAAATTAAACAAGCTATAGTGGATGCCCCAATATTGGTCAGTCCAAACTATACAAAACCTTTCTATTTGTATTCATTCACCTCAGAGCACACCTGCGCCGCAGTATTGACTCAAAGAACCGAAGAAAAGGATGAGCATCCAATTGCTTTTATGAGCTTGCCGTTGAAAGAGGCGGAATTAAGATATCCAAGCATTGAAAAGCAAGCGTATGCTTTAGTGAAGGCCGTCAAGAAATTTAGACATTACATCTTGAGGAGCAAGATCCACGCAATTGTTCGAGACGCCACGGTGATGATTTTGTTGATGCAGAATGAGTTAGGAGAAAGGAGAGGTAAGTGGGTCGCCACTTTACAAGAGTATGACATTGAAATACAGCCGATGAAGTTGGTCCGAGGATAGGATTTGGCTCAAACTATTGCAATGGTTGGCCCAGAACTAGTTCAACAGACGTATGTATTAGAGGAAGTGTCTCCCAGGGAATGGTACGACGACACAGTCTACTACTTGCTGAATCACAGATGCCCCCGCCATTTGAATCCAATACAGCGAAGAGCACTGAGAATGAGAAGTCAGAGATTTATGCTTCAGGGATCAGTTCTCTATAGGAGGAACTACGAAGGAATTTA
This sequence comes from Sequoia sempervirens, assembly GCA_007258455.2. Taxonomy (NCBI): domain Eukaryota; kingdom Viridiplantae; phylum Streptophyta; class Pinopsida; order Cupressales; family Cupressaceae; genus Sequoia; species Sequoia sempervirens. Next base: position 82,511 of record VDFB02178673.1, read on the forward strand.
TTTGAGATGTGTAGGAAAATAAGAAGCAAAACAGTTGATGGAACACTTCCATGAGAAGTTTGGAACCAGACATGGAGGAAGTCTAGCCACAGCTCATCAAATCCTGAGGGCTGGATATTATTGGCCCGCGCTTTTCAAAGACACGTATGAACATGTGAAGGCTTGTCACGTCTGTCAAACAATAGCTAATAGAGGAAGGCACCCCACGATGCCTTTGCAACCAGTGATTGAGGTGAGACCTTTTGCCAAGTGGGGACTAGATTTTATTGGCATGATCAACCTGCCGTCTTTGGGTCAACATAGATACATTTTGACAGCTACAGACTACTGCACTAAATGGACAAAGGCTCAGGCTTTGAAGCAGTGCACATCGGATGTGGTCATCAGATTTCTTGAGGAAAATATCATCACAAGATTTGGATGCCCTCATGTCCTGGTCAGCGTTAATGGTTCAGCTTTCTCATCGCTGAAGTTTTCCAACTGGGCTTTTGAGTATGGAATCACATTGAAGTTTTCCTCCAATTACTATCCACAGGGGAATGGACTAGCAGAGTCCACAAATAAGAATTTGTTGAATGCCATTAAGAATTTAATAGATAAAAATCCGAAGGATTGGCACACACAGTTGAGGTTTGCTCTTTGAGCAGACAGGATAAGGACAAAGAGTTCCCTGGGAACATCCCCATATCATCTGGTCTATGGATAGGATCCGGTCTTCCCAGTGCAGTTAAGGATCCCAACTCTCCAATTCATTCAAGAATACCTCGAAGGAGAGGATCAAGTTCAGACAAGATTGTCCCAGTTAATGCATCTAGAAGAGAAGAGAGATGAGGCTCTCGAGAATCTGGCGAAACACCAAGCGGTGGTGAAGAGATGGTTTGATAAACAAGCTAAGATCAAGTCATTCAGGATTTCTGACTTGGTTTTATATTGGGACAAGGCCCACGAGAAGAAAGGTGATCATGACAAGTTTGATAAGTCATGGTTGGGCCCGTATCAGATTTCTGAAATCCTTGGGGATAATGCATTCAGATTGCGTACTTTGACAGGGGAGGATGTCCTGTTGCCCGTCAATGGACAGTTCAAGCATTATTTCCAATCCTAGGTTCTCTCCAAGAGCCTACCTTGTAATATAGTTAGATTAGGGTTTGTTTTCCCATTCGTTTGCTTTCCGTTTGCTTTCCAATTTTCCTTTGTTTTGGTTTTGGTTTGTTGCCCTTCGGGTTTTTGGTTTGGCGTTTCTATCCCTTGAGTTGTCCGCTCAAGTGGTTTTGGTTGGAATGGCAAAAGATTTTGGGTTCCCTACTGAAGGGGTGATGATGTTTTAACTTTTCACAACGTGGTTTCTTTCCACTGGAATTTGAATAAATTTTTGAAAAGAATTAAGGTTATTTTCCTCTTGTTATCATCCAGTTAGTGATCGAACTCGTCTCGGGAGGTTAACCCGTTATTGTATCTCAACACACGAGTCTAAAGACCTTA
>VDFB02178674.1:0-17266 GCA_007258455.2 Sequoia sempervirens
AAAAGGAAAAATGCATATTAAAGGGGGTTTGAATGAACCCCGGTTCGCTAGAACCCACCTGGTTCTAGCGAACCCCCCTTTTCCCTAATCTTTTACTTTGTTCACACAAAAAACCTAAATTTTTACGCTTTGAAGCTCCGGTTGAGGATGAAAATGGGGGAATCTTTACAATCCAAACTAGAATTAGGTAGTCTTCAGAATGAGCTATCCAATGAATATAATTTTAATATCTTTTGGTTTTATTATGAATTTGTTTTTTTAGTTTTATTAAACATAGGTTTTTCATCGAAAATGAAGATCTTTGTTCTGCACACGTGGAAAAATAGAAAATTATCAAAAAAAATTTTGAAAAAATGTGAGTGCATCAGATATTCAAGTCCTTGATCCAACAAAAAAAATTTGAATTTTGATATATACAAAAAAATTTACACGTTATACAGTTGCGCAATGTCTTAATTGTCATTAGTTTGACTTCAAAACTTGATTAAAGAAAAAATATTCAATAAAAAACTATCTAACCAAGTGAAAGCACTAGATATTAGAGTCACAAATGTAAATTCAAAAGAATTGGAATTTTATCCTTTATGGAAAAAAAGTTATGTGTTATACAGTGTGCGTCACTTTTTAAAAATGTTGTTTTCTGACAAAAACCAATTTTCATGGGAGATGGAAAAAGAAGTGCAATATAATTAAAAATTTGAAAAAATAATTTTTAGAATCTATAGACAAAATGTGACGAGACTCTAGTTTGCATCATCTTCAAATTCCTCATGGTTTAGCCACTATAGGTGCCCGAATGTGAAGATTTATTTAAAAATAAAAAATTCAGTGTCCAGTTTGGCCAGAAATTGTAAACCACTATTGTGGGATCACCCATGAGTTAGTGCATGATGAATTTCAATGCTTGGTTCCATATAACTTGGTAGAGAATTCAGGTTTCTATCCACCCACTGGTCGAGTTGGCATTCGTGTTCTACTTAAAATCTATCAACACCAACATCTCAATGATGATCCAGTCTCTTGCTAGAAAGTTGCCACCTCCGCCCATCATGCTTATATTTCCAAAAATATCAGTTCCCAATCTAGAAGTAGAATCTACCAATGCATCCACCCCTCCTCAATTTATGTACACATATCTAAGCACCCCACAAAATGTTGCTTCTACATCTAGATTTTCAAAGGATTATATAAGTGACATCAAGGAGATATTGCAAGCTATGGAGAATGAAATAACCATCATCAAGGGAAACCACGCCACTCCTCTGAAGCCAACCTATCAAAATTGTCAAGGTGGAAGATCCTCTTACTAGCAAAATCAGTTCTAGGGAGGCTCGTGCTTAAATCCACGGGTGTACAAACAACTAATCAAATAGTACTAGTGCCTACTCCGTTGTAAGGTCCTCGCCCAAGCTCAAGCAAAGAGCTGATGATAGGGAAAATAAATCTAGTCGATGATGTCAACCCCTGGTGCTTCCCATATGGAAACGCACACATGCACCAAAACTACTTGTGTCATAATCTATAGAAAAAGGTGGCAGAACAACGTAGCCAAGGCACAACATTAGACCATGGAAGTTATGTATATGCCTCTTCGCAAATGGAAAATGTGGTGTTCACTAAGAAAATGCAAGGGATGTCCCTAGAACAAGAAATAGATATTGCTTTCGATGATGTGCTCTTCTCATGGATGGAAGAGGCAGTGTTTTGCAACAATGCATCCCCATTGAAAAAACCATAGGTGCAATCCGATTACAATACTTGCTCAAAGAGGAGATTCACGAGTGAATTAGTCACACCACAACTAGTTAGTTTACAACCCAAAAGTGCTTATGACTAGACACCTAGTACCTCTGTAGCCACACAACAATGTCCACTATGAAGGGAAATTATCATAACCAGATCTAAGGAGCAGAAGCTTCCATATCCGCCACTATTCAATGTGGTGGAACAATTAAAGAAATTGTCTGCTAATGTGTCCCTGCGGGATATCTTAGCTATTCTAGAATAGAAGACATTGCTACATAAGGCTCTTTGGGAGGAACCAATCATTGATTCAATGGAACAATCACTAAAAAAAATGTTGTTGACCTACCGCCCCCTGCCAAGGTTCTCACAAATAGTAGAGAGGAAGCCTCTGTTGAGATTAAAGATAAGCCAAAGCCAAAAACCTTCTTCGTAACTCTTATTGTGGAAAAGAAATTATTACATAATGCCATGATTGAATTTGGCACTAACACTATAGTCATTCCCAAATAGATAGTTGAAGCTGTAAGAATTAGATATGAACCTTTAAAGAGGGGGGTTATGCAGCTTGATGGGAACAAAGTCAAAACTATGGGGGTCATCAAGGACCTTCCTTTGACCCTGTTCTCCTGCTTGATCATCATAGTTTTACAAAATATTGTGATCATAGATGTCCCTCCCATGTTTGACCTCTACCTATCCCAAGAATTCACTTCAAAGATAGGTGGATATCTTTCTCTAGACTGGTTGCACTTGATCCTCAAGACCAAGCACAATGCTAAAATGAAAATAGTGTCTAAAGTTTTGCATTCAGAACATGTGGCTGATGAATCCATGATAAACTTTGAGGCTACTCACATTTCATTCACCAAGGAGGAAACATAATGCATTGAGTTGCTAGAAGATGAAAAAGTGACTAGAGATCAGACCAATCAAAAAGAAGTCCTCTTGAGCGAATACATAGACATTGATCCTTTCAAAAACTATCATGCTACTGAGTTGGGGACTTATGTCATCTTTCATGAAGAGAAAAAGATTCCAAAGGTCGTGAAGGATCCCAAAACTGATCAAGCATCAAAGCTATGGACACTACACTTTGATGGAGCAAGATGCAAAGTTGGTGCAGGATCTGGGATATGTTTGATATCCCCACAAGATGAAAAGACATTGAGGTCTTTCCACTTCTAGTTTTCTTGTTCAAACAATGAAGTTGAGTATGAAGGCCTAGTGCAAGGTCTAAGCCTTGTGGAGCGAATGGGAATTAAATAACTAATGGTGTTCAAATATTTCAAACTAGTGGTTAACCAAGTCTGAGGAGTCTCTACCACAAAGAATGTTCACATGAGGTGCTATACACATAGAGTCTAGGACCTAATCAAAGGTTTTGAAGCCTTCAACATCCAGATAGTGCCTTGAGAACAAAATAGTGATGTAGACCGCATGGCCAAAGTTGAATCTCACTTTGACCCTGTCTCCAAACTAATTCACAACAAACACTCTATACGAGTGATATTCCGTCTGAAAGTTCCAGATAATGATCAAAGTTGGCAAGTGTTTGATAGCGATAAGCACATTGCCTCATTCATCCAACAGTCAGGATAGTTTGTCGACCAACTACAACCAAAGATTATTGAGACCTATGATGGGCAGATCACTCAGTTGAGGTCTAACAAGCTTTTGAAGGGACTGGTCACTCTCAAAAAATTGTTCAATTGTGATGATGTGAGAAATGATAAAAGGAAGTTTGTAGCAAACAAAATAAATTATCTGGATCTGCAGGTCAGAGATGGAAGAAGTCTCAAATTCGAGAAAGATGTCTTGCATCACGATAAAGAGAGGCTCATCAACTTCTGTAAGAAGTATCAAGGAGTAGTGGTCTAGTTATATGATGACCCTAAGGGATACGATCTTGACATCATCCAACATACAATATAGTTTATGAAAGGTGCAAAACCATTGTGCTAGAAGCAAAGGCCAGTGAATCTGAAGATCAAAGCCTTGATGGTGCAAGAGTTGACCAAGCTAATTTAGTCTCAGATCATTTTCTCGATCAAGCACAATACATGGGTATCCAAGCTGGTTCCAATCTAAAAGAAGAACGAAAATGTCCACCTATGTGTTGACTTCAAGGACTTGAACAGAGCATCCCTAAAGGATCACTACCTATTGCCTTCTATGGAATCAATCTTACAAACTGTCGCAGGATCAAAAATGTTTTCTCTATTGGATGGCTTCTCTGGTTACAACTAGATTTGGGTCAAAGAAGAGGACTGATACAAAACAACATTCACTACCAAGTGGGGAATGTTTACATATGCTAAAATTCCTTTTGGTCTCTCAAATGTGGGAGCCATTTTCCAACAAGCCATGGATACCACTTTTAGCGAATTAATCAACAAGATTATCCTGATCTATTTGGATGATCTAACTATTTTCTCCAAACATAAGGATGATGACTTTGATCACCTTGAGATGGTTTTCAAAAAATGTCAGGAATTCGGGGTATCCCTAAACTTGAAAAAATGTCTTCATACTGCCACAAGGCAAGCTATTGGGGCATGTAGTGTCCAAAGAAGGAATTGTAATTAATCTAGAGTGGGTGAAAGAAATCAAAGAACTTCCCCTACTAGTCAACAAGAAAGGATTCCAATCTTTCCTCGGGAAGGTGAATTTTGTGAGAAAATTCATTTCAAGTTTTGCAGGAATAATTAGGCTAATTACCTTGATGTTGAAAAAGGATTGATTATTCAAATGGACTAAAGAAGCTAGGGAAGCCTTTGAGAAGGTTAAGGATGCTATTTCCTCAACTCCTGTGATATTCAATCTAGACTTGTCGAAGGACTTCATAATGTATGCATTTAGTATCAAGTCAATCATTGCTACTATCTTAACTTAGAAAGATGATGAAGGAAAGGGATAACATCTAGTACCATTTCACTCTCAGACCTTAAATGAATATGAGATGAACTACAACTTCGTCGAGAGGCAAGCATTTGCTATTGTTAAGGGACTCAATAAGTTCTGACATCTAATATCTTGCAATAAGGTGATTGTTTATACATCACACATTCTAGTGTGTGTGAGTACATCATGGAGGGAGAAATCATCGAAAAGAGGGATAATTGGATAACTAAGATCTTGGAATATGAAATTGATGTCAATCATACTAAGACCATCAGAGGAAGAGGGTTGTGTGAATATTTGGTGCATGATGAAGAAATGGAAGCCAAAGAAGAGCAGCTGGAGCTAGTTCTGATGAATGAGTATGAGTTTAAAGGTTGTTGGTTGGTGGACAAAGTAAGGTTCATGCACACAGGAAAATATCCATCGGGCCTCCCTTCTCAAAGAGAAGATTTTGCATACTGCAGAACAGTGGATATATGCTCATCGAAGGGGTCCTTTTCAAAAGGAACTTCCATGATGTTTTGTTGAGGTGTGTCATGACAGAGCAAGCAAAGAGGATTCTCGACACTTTCCACAGTAGCCCCACAGGTGGACAATTCTCTACAAAAACCACCTCCATCAAAATCATGTGTTGGGTACTTCTGGCCCACACTGTTTAATGACTCATACTCCTTGGTAAAATCTTGCAAGGAATTCCAATTCTTCATAGGGAGAAGAAAAAACTTTTCAATGCCTCTCAATCTGATAGTGGTTGATGAGCCATTTACACAATGGGGCCTTGATCTCATTAGAATGATCAATCCTGCCTCTAGCATCGGACATAAATGGATTCTAATGGAAACAAACTACTTTACTAGGTGGACTAAAGCAATGCCCTTGAAGAATGCAACAAAGGCAGAGATAGTGGACTTCCTTGAGGAACTGGTGATGAGATTTGGCCCTTCTAAAACTATCATCTCTAACAACACCAAGGCTTTCCTAGGCTCTAAGGTATGTCAATTCATGCTCATGCATGGCATATTTTTGAAAACATCATCAAACTACTACCCACAAGGGAATGTCCTAGCAGAGTTGACTAACAAAAATTTAGTCTAACTCATCAAAAGAATTGGGTTAGAACACCAGTGAGAATGGCATAAAAACCTTCGGGCGATGCTCTGCACAGATCATATAACTCCCAAGCAAGTCCTCAAGACTTCGCCATATGAGCTATTGTATGGGAAATAAGCACTATTTGCTATCTCTATGGAGATTTCAGTGCTACAATTAGTCAAATCTCTCAAGGTAGAATAAAATGATGCCATGGAAGTTTTCCTAGCTGAGTTGCTGGAAGTCCAAGAAAAAAGTGGAAAGGCCCTGATAGCAATGTCTAATTGCCAATAAGTGGTTAAAAGATGGTTCAACAAGAAGGCTTCAGACCAAGGTCTAAAGAGTGGGGACTTAGTCCTAAAACTCAATGAAAGAGCTGCAAAGCCAGGCCAACATGAAAAGTTCAACAACCTTTGGGAAGGCCCTTTCAAAATAATTCAATGCAAGTAGCATAATGCATTCGAATTGGAAAAAATGGAGAAAGAAGCATTAGGGATTCTTATTAACAGAATCCACCTAAAATTTTTCAATTAAACTTTACAATTGTTCCACCGATCTAAATATGTGAATAGTGTAATTATTTTCTTTTCTTTCATGTTTTTGTCAGCTGGTCTTTCAATAGTTTTCATTCACAATGCAAAGAAGCAGAAACAAATGAAACCCATTATTGCAAAGGGTAGAGAGAACTAAAAGCAACCCATGAATTGAGAGTGAACATCTATATGTAGGAAAAAGGGAACCCCCATTGCAAAAAAAGAAAAGAAAAGGAGGAGACAATTTTTTTAACATAAGCTATATTTTCATTATATTTATATACTTTGATGAGTACATTATCAAAATGGCTCATAGGCCACACTTTTAGAGTATATATCTATATATGTTCTATATCTTCTTCATCTATCTATGGTAAAGCCTTTTCCAAGAATATGTACAAAAAATAGACTAACAGGTATTAGTTCTTAAAGCGTAAAGAGGGATTTTCAATCTCAAGCACGAGCAGCAATAATGGAGGCATCGATAGTGGTGTCTAGAAATTCAACATCAGGAGGAATGGCATCAAGAGCAGTAGCATCTATAGGATCAATAGTGAATGGTGAAGGGTACACCAGGTTTCTAAAGTCGATGTATCAATCAACGTCATAGAAGGGAACCGCGTTGTAACAACGAAACAGGTAGTGTAAGGCATGGGTTACCCTTTGATGATGCTCTTCTTGCAACTAGAGGCAGAAACCACTCAGGAATGGCACCCATGGTACCACTGCATCTTCTTTAATGAACTTTTAGAGTTCATTCATAGTTGGAAGGCCTCTGCCAAACACAACATTTTCCACCACCTCTCCAAGGCCACCCAGGTACTTCTTTGGAAATATCTCAAGCACCAAGTGGATAATTAACGACTTGGGAACTTAGATGTCGAGCATGGAAGTCATGAAGTGAGAGCATACATCAGTATTAACTTTATACTTATCTTCATATTCAATGAAATCCTTCCCCAAAACCCACTTCATTGCTATGATGGCTAGAGAATGCTTATTCTTGGTCATCCTTTTAAGATGCCTAGTTAAGATTTTTCCAAGAAAGGATGTCTGGGATTTATTGCATACTAGCCTAATTGGGGTATTCATGGTGGCAAGCTCTATGCAACTATCTGACACTAGCTCTACACAAACTGCCTAAGTCTAAGCTCTATGCAAATTCTACTCAACTACCTAATGCCAAATTCTAAGCCAATTGCTTATTACCAATTTTGTTAAATTGTTAAGTGTGATCTTTCTATTGCCTAAAGCACCTATTTATAGAAATAGCCAGGATATGAGTGGTAATTTTCATACCACAAGCATGATGTTAATCAAGTACCAACTTGGAAAATCGTACCAAGGCTTACTCGAGTTTCCCACCTAGTTGTGTCTGTTAGGTATGGTTTGTTGCATGCAAGATTAATAAGGGCTAATTAATTAGCATAAGCTGGTGGCAGTCATCGGTAGTAGTCCATATGACTGGATGTTGATGTGTCATTCTACAGGCACTTCTCAAACTCCAAAAAAGAACATAAATCTTTTCAAGTGATTATTGCATCTTTGGATTAGTCATTCCTTTTGGATATTAATTGCCAAAGCATGTGAAGCCTAAGTTGCCTTTGAATCGCTAGCTCAAGTTCCCATGAAAATCATGCCATACGACAAGATTACTACTTGTCATTATGAATTCTTGTCATTTCAAAATGGCAACTCATCTTGCACAATCCAAAGAGTTGGCGGTACATGCTGAATTTAATGCTAAAAGGTGAGCGTTGTTGGCCACCCCAAGAAAGAAATAAGCCAAGTATTGCATGCAAGAAACTAACATTTGTAAAAAGATTTTTGAGAAAGATACCTTGAGCAGGAGGGTTGAGCACAGATAGAGCCAAAGAAAATTGCAGAAGATTTTAGCTAAATATAAATCTCTAGTAAAGAGAAAATGGCAGAAAGTTCTCAAACAAAGGCACAAATAGAGGTACAAGCTGAGGCCACCTAGAGCTTGTATGATGACATGATAGAAGAACAAATAGTCAATATCTTTGATGAAACCTCTTACTCGCCACCTAGACCATGGAAAAGTCATAATGGATTTACACGCATGCCCTGGATAAGTACAAAACTATTAGAGACCAAAGCCAGATTAAGGAGGAATGGGATAATATCCATGACTACATCCTCACAAAGAACCCTAAGACTCTTATGGAAGGAGTGTGCAAAAGAATGAAAAAGGAAGAGGGAAATGAAAAGAAAATGGCATATAAGCTATGGTTCAGTAGTCTTTCACAATATATGGTCCCCTCCATGCATTACTTCCCAGAGCTCGTCTATGAGGCCATTGAACACTTTAACCCAGATACCAACACCATCAAAGGCTAGACATTGAGGGTCAATATCAACAAAGACACTTTTTGGAGCATGTTGTGTATCCTTGTAAAACAATCTAAAGTGAGCTTAATGAAGGTATTTACTCTAGAAGATGGGTGCACCTTTTGGAAGGGCAAAGACAAAGCTTTGGACTTCTATAATGTGGAAATGCAAAGGCCTGAGGAATTTTGCAATGAATCACCAGTAATTCCAGTTGCACACAATTCCTTCAAGAAAGATATGCAAGATGCACTCTTCATGATGGTGTTTGTTTGCGGCCTGGATGAAGACAAATGGGTGTAGGAATTTCAATTGGGTTTGGGATTTTAGCTATGACAAAAAAAGTATTTGTTCTGGTATGACTTTGTAGTAGTCATTTTCCAAGAAATGATGAGCTAGATATGGGAGTACAAGATGCAGCATCAAAACCCTGAATTCTTCAGTAAAATGATACCATTATCTATTTTTACTAATGGAGGAGCCAAAAAACTAGTTTTTGTATGGGACCCCCTTCTTTCCATAATGAATGACTATTATGCATTTTTAGAGTTTTTCTTAACTCCAATTCTACAAGACTTTGATAAGAATGGTTGTATCTATCGACTTTCCTCTGACTAGATGAGGTGGATGCAGAGCTTCACTCCTAAATGCGACTGGTTCCTAGGGAGGTATTTCACATTCATTCATATGTGTGGCTTTACTGAGGAGCCTTTTTGACTCCCTGAGTATGTCACACACATGGTATTAGCCCTTGAAATGTTCAGGTAGATGTCCATTATTGATTATAAGTTTTTCGGAGGAAGGGGCAAGAGAAGATTCTTCAAATTTCCACTAGCCTTCAAGTGGGTGACTATGATGAAGAAGTAGATGCACAAGTTGTTGGAAGAAAAGCTAGCTCATTTGGGGCTAGTGATGATCTGCGACAAATGAAATTATAACCCCTTTGATGACTTGGGTAATGAATTCATCAAGGTAACCCACAACCCCCGGTCATATTGGGAGAAGCGATAGAGTTTGATAGAGCATGATGATGTGTTGGTGGGCCTAGCCTATATTCCTGCCGATGATAGAAAGTCATCATGACTTCAATTCTACCTCTAATTAGCTAAATATAATGAGAAGCACAAAATGGGTGCCACCCTTTGTAATCAGTGATTGAAATAGGAAAACTAGAGAGTAGAAAAAATTGAGAATTTATGGGTGTATCGACAAGAAACCCAACATTTTGATGCTCCTTACTAGAGCATAAAGATAGATGAAAGATTTGATAAGTTGTGGGATGACATGCATACTGATTCTGATGCAAGTATTGATGAAGGTGGCAACTCGAAGAAGTCTGAAACACATATAAAAAAAGGAAAGTGAAATACAGATGGATCCAGTGCAAGGGAAAGAGAAAGTGGTGAAGTAGTCGGTCGGGGTCTCTTCAAATGTGCGGCTCAATGTATTGTGGTCAGGAGCCTCACATACATGAAGTTGGACAATGAAAACATTAAGAACAACTCAGTAGCAATAGTCAAAAATCATAGAGGTGGAGGACTCCCCACCTAACAAGAGGCAGTGCATAAGAGTAGTTTCTAGTGAGAGTTTGCAAGAGCCCGCAATGAGCCTGAAACCACAGTCAGCCAAACAACAAGTAACTTTTGCTCCCTCTTCTCTTACTTCATAATCTTTGGTCACTCTTGCTTTCTCTGCGGTGTCCCTCACCACAAGTGTTGACCTTTCCTTTTACACTTTTGATGCAATGGTTGTGGAAGGTTTCTTCCAATTCTCTCGAGTGAGACCATTTATCTTAACTCCTATGTGGACCAATTCACCTTTCACCTCTACCCATTCCACGTTTGCTATCTCTTCACCCTTTGCATCTGTGGCCACTACTAACAACCCTCTGGCTACTACTATATTGAGCCCAACTCAGTCTGCCCATTAGATGGAGTTCATCATGTCTCTGCTATTGCAGCAACCCCTGATGAGTCCTCTCACTAGGTCACAAATCGAGCTTTGGCATGTCCCTCCATTCTCTCTACTTACAGTTGATCTTCCAAGGATGAAATTAGTCGAAGCCGCTACCCTCACATTCTCTTTCACCGTACCTCCTGGTGCACCTTTCGTAGGAAATCTAGTTCAATCGCCATCCCAATTTATGGAGTAGGGTGATAATACAAAGGAAGTGTGGGCTCTCCAAACCTAGAAAGGAAAGGCCAAGGATGCCAAGAAGTTGGCAGAGTCGCATGTGTATACTATTTTCAATGAAGCTTAGAAATTGATCCATTTCACAACCATGTATTTGTACATCATCAAACTGTAAGGGGAGATGCAACCCAATGATTACAACATGTATTCCATGGGACTCAATCTGAGTATAGCCTAACCAAAGGAAAAATTTGAGCTCATGGAAGAAAAGTAGTGGGTGGTGACCACCGACTTCCTCAAGTCCAATTTCCAGCTAAAGAAGAAGAGGAATTGGAACTTGTGAAGAATAGGGTCGATGTCCTGGTGGTGAAGGAAAAAGTGATGGAAGTAGAAATTGTGCACTTATTAGAGAAAGCACAGGTAGCAGAGGTAGAATAGAACAAACTCCAAGAGGAACTTGCAAAGTTCCAATCCATTGACCCCACACTAGTCAACACGTTGCAATAGAGAAATCAAGAATATTAGAACCAACTAGCTCTGGAAAAGTAGGAAATGCAACAAAAGAGTGAGGAGATTGAATGACAATGTGCTCAATTTGAGAAACAAATACAATAGAGGGATGCAAAATTTGGGAACCAAAAGGCCCTGTTGGAAAAGGGACTCTAGGAGATGAAGTCTTCCCTTCAAACAGAGTCAGTGAACAAGAGTTGGGCTGAGGAAAACTGGTCTGCTGAATTGATTAACATCTAAGGGTAGCTTGTGACCATGGAAAAAAGGATTGTGAAAATGACATAGAGTATCGACTCAAAATTTGTAGAGATTTACCTTCTAAGGAGTTTTCCCCAAGCCCCTACTACTTAGCCAAAACTCATTTCAGTGGCGGGTGATCCCACAATGCTAGTTTACAATTTCTTGGAGATTTTGATTTTTGCTAAAATCACATAATTTTAGAAAATATAATGATTTAAGCCTTAAAATTTCCATTTGAATGATTCCAATTGAAGAGGGTTTGATCAAACCACCTTAGATCAAACCTGCTTGGATAGAACCCCACTAGTTTTAAACCATACCTATAACAAAGCCTCCTTTACACCTATCAAAATGCAGATAAAAAACCAATTTTGATTTACCTTTTTGGGGATCAAATGAATTCATTTAATTTTTTTATTTTTTAAAGTATGTAGTCCTTATTATAATCTTCCCAAAAAGTATAACTTTAATTAAATTTTATTTTATTATTATATTTATTTTTTATTTCTTGTGAATGTAGGATTTTCACCAAAAATCAAGCTCTTTGTTCTACACATGTGGAAAAATAGAATATTATCATAACAAAAATTGAAAAATATGAGTGCACCAGATATTGAAGTCCTTGATCCAACAACAGAAAATGAAAATGATTTTCGATACATACAAAAATTGTTATGTCTTATACAGTCTACCTATGTCTGAATTGTAATTGGATTGACTTCGAAACTTGATTAAGGAAAAAATATTCAATAAAACAATATGAAACCAATTGGAAGCACTAGTTATCATAGTTACAAATATAAATTAAAAAAAAAAAAAGAATTTTATCCTTCATGAAAAAAAAATTATGTGTTATACGGTGAGCGTCACTCCTTAAAAATGGTATTTTTTGAAAAGAACTAGTTTTCGAAGGAGGTGGAAAAAGAAGTGCAATATCATTCCAAAATTTTGAAAAATATATATTTAAAATCTACAAAAAAAATCTCACAAATCACTAGTTTGTATCATCTTCAAATTCCTCATAGTTTAGCCGCTATAGGTGTCTGAATGTGAAGATTTAGTTAGGAAAAGTTAGTTTAGTGTCAAGTTTGGTGAAAAATTGTAAACTAGTATTGGGGTATGTGCAGGATCATGGTATGCCAAAAAGTGGAAATGGAGAAAAAATTACATGTTTCATCGACTCAAAAATGCGAAAATGCTGAGTTGACTTTATGTGGCTTGGGTGTCAATACACACTACCAAATTAAAGCCCAAACCTAGATTTCCAAATTAGATATCTGATTTGTGACACACATATATATTTCATTTGGCTCTTTTAAAACTCATTTCACATTTGTTTAATCACATGCGCATAGTGAAAAATTCATTCTGCAAATTAGATATCCAATTTCATGCAAATCCATCTTCAAAAGGTTAGATTCTTGGTTTTTCTTGCTCTAATCAAATTTTCAATTAGAGTTGTGTAATTTTAGTTAATTTTTATGTGATTTTTTCAAAATAGTGTTTCCTTTTTGATAGATTTTATGAAAAAATTGAGCTTAGTATGGATTTTGGATGAAAATTGAATGCTTGTGACATGGATTTTGGATGAAAATTGAATGTTTGTAATGGATTTTGATTTTAAAATAGTGCTTTTCATGTATTTGGATTAAAAATTAGAGAATTTAGAGATTTTGTTAAAAACTAGGTTTTGTTGGATTTTTAAAACCAGGGTATTTTTTATAATATTTTCATTTATATTGTCTAATTTTAATTAGATTAATTTTTTTTTAACTTTAATCAGGCATTATGGCTGCTGACAATGAAAATGCACAAATGCCAAATGCTCCACCACCTCCATAGCCATCAATTGAAGAATTAATTTATGAAAAATTGCAACAAGTAAGGGGCATTTTTGAAGTTTATACGAGAGTCCCTTGATTATCTGATATGTCAAACACAATGAAAGAAATAATTAAAAACATAGAAACCCTCTCCTCGCAACATAATGCCTTTCATTTGTGGCGAGAAGACATGAGAGAATATTATGCATGTGGATTGTCCTATGATGATGTGAAAGATCTTGAAATAACCAAAGCCAAAATAGCCTCTTTATTTGTTAACCCCCGCACTGGTTTGCCGGTTAATGTTAATAAACCAAAACTTTCTATAAAATGGTGCACTCATAGAGACATTGTAAAAAAGTTTTGGGATCATTGGTGTATGGTTTTTTTTAAACCACCGAACAACAATTTGATATACCATTTTACTTTATAAAAAAAATATATGTTGAGTTTGTGTTAGGGCATCATGTCAATTACTTTGACATTAAACCCTTCTAGGGTGTTGGTGGAGGTATGCCCTAGGATAGACCAGGGGTAGTTAAAGTAATACCCAGCCCATATGTTCCCCCTCCTCCCCTTCCTCCGCCACCTTCAGTATACCATCTAGATATTATGTAGGATGCGGCCACACAGACTATCCACGCTATTCACTCTTTGAGTGGTCTTTTGGTTTTCCATGCTTCTGTAGTAGCTCAGCCACATTCTGGTGATGTTGGTGATGGCTCGAGTGCTGATGTGTCATCCTCCTTAGGTCCACATATTTGTGTACCACATACTTGCTCCATGTGTCGCTAGATATGCTTGGGTCCTCTTGTACAGCCTACCGAGCATCCCTTGGACACTTCTGATTATGACTTCCATGATGTGGACATTATAGATCAGACGTAAGGGAGTGGAGCACACCGTATAGAGTCCTCTCCTGCTAGAGAGAGGGACACTGGAATAGTGACATAGGTAAAATTTAAGTTGTGAATTCATAACTTGCATTTGTTTTTTAATGAATATTAATAAGAGATAGTATAATGTACTAATATTTATTTACATGGTCTATTTAACAGTTGATGTCCAAGGAGGAGCTGACACAAGTGATAGATAGCACCTTGAGGGCCATTTCATTTGGCCTCGACACACACACAGTATATATTTTTGCACTCACTCATTTATATTTATTTATTATATACTTTCTTGTCATTTGAATTGTCATTAATGAAATTATATAATAACTTATATGTTCATCTTATTTTCCTCTTATAGGAAATACCTATTGCGAGTGAGGTGCAGCCTTGTCTAGATTATGGAAGTGCAATGTTGGATAAGGGGAAGGTAATTGAACTCAAATTTGATTGAATTAAGAATTTAAAGATCTTATATTGATTATACATACATCAACATAGATCGGTAGTTTCATATGTACTTGTCACTTTTATGTGCAGGGAATTATGAGCTATACATCCTTGTTGACATGTGCCACAATGCCCAAAGTAGTACGTATTGGAACACTTGAAGGAGTAGGTGTTGAAGCCCCTCAAGGAGGAGGTGTCAAAACACCTAAAGGAGATAAAGAAAAAGATCAACCTAAAGAAGTATGTGTTCATTTTATTTTGTGTTTGGTATTTATATGTTCTACGATCGAGCACTGTGCTGCTAACTTTAATCACTTTTATTTTTTTGTTCACATATATAGAGTGAAATTACAAAGCAGCCTGGCCTCCGTTCAGAGCGTATTATTCTCAGACTCCCTCACCCCTTCAAGAGACGATATTTCGTAATCAAGATTACAATTTTAGAGACTAACTATAATTTAATGTATATTGATTTTGATGTTAATTTATTCAATTTTAAATTATAGTAGTGCACCAATCTCAATTGTGGTTTGACTTTTCTTGTGCAACTACCTTCAGAGGCAATGAGTGCTTCAAAGAGGCTCCATTTTGATGATCCACCAGTAGTTTAGAATGAGATAGACATTTTGGCATGTAAATATTGAATAGATACTAAGATGGCATATGCCACATATTGTAAAATTTTGTTTGAGTTATCGTTGATGCCATTTTTGTATATTGACATACACTTGATTATTGGATAATCTGATATATAGAAGTTGACAATCAAAAATTTAATTCGCCTCCTCATGTGCATAATTAAACTCTTTGAAAATTTAATCAAGTGAGCAATGGTTAACACCTTGATGTACACAGCATAAAGAATGGTTATACATGTAGTTTATTCATATTGTTGATTGCTATTGCATTGCACATCTTTTCAAACCTTCAAAAGCATTTACCACATTGCATAAGTAACAACTAGATAGTTATATTGAAAAGTTTCAGCTACAATATATAGTTTTTACAAAGTCAACCTAAGTAGTTATGCAATTACTTCACATTACATAACTAATAATTAAAAATTTATTCATATTATTGATTACATTGCATTGCACATCTTTCAAACTCAAAGCATTATTTCACATTGCATAAGTAACAACTAGATGCTGATAGATGAAAATATTTCAATTACAAGCCTGTTGCCCCCTCATTCCACACACTATGCAACCATTTACTTATGGTGTAGGGGTCGAACAATGGAGAAAACATGTAAAAATAATATATATATGCAGCCTAGTTGCATGAATTAGTACCAATATTAATGCATCACCATTGATTACCTTGAAGTAGAGATTTGAATTAGCATCATTCTTCAAGAAGCCCAAACTAGACAGGTACTGATCAATCCTTTCATACCATGCACGAGGAGCCTACTTAAGACCATACAAGGCCTTCTTTAGCTTACACACATGTGACTCCTTCCCATGAACCTCAAAACCATCAAGCTGCTCGACGTAAACTTCTTCCTCAATCACGCCATTGAGAAAAGTTGTCTTCATGTCCATTTGATGAATCTTCCATCCTCTTGATGTAGCAAGGGCAATGATAGTTTTGACAAAAGTGTAACGAGCAACAAGAGCAAATGTTTCTTCATAATCAACTCCCTCTTTCTAAGAAAACCACTATCGATCAGCCAAGTGTTGGTGTTAGTGGGTACATTGCTTGACAATGCTAAGCAAAACAAATATTCATTCTTCTATGGAGAAACATCATCTACATCTGCAACGGAGGCTTGATGCTTAGGTCTATCTAAACAATGTTTGGAAAAGTGACCAAACTTATCACACCTAAAGCATTGAATCTTGGACAAGTCTCACTTCTTCTTGGAAGGGGGAGCACCATAATTTCCTTTGTCTTGATTCCTCTTAAAGAATCCCTTCTTTCCACTTCTTCATTTCTTCTTCGAAGGTTGGGCGGCAAGAACATGAATCTCTTCATTAGTAGAATTTTGGCCAACACCTCTAACCATCAATCTTGATGCATAATGAATGCAATCGGCCCTCAAACGATCAAACTTCGGGAGTTTGGACCTTGCACTAATTCCTTGAATATAGGACTCCCAAGACAATGGAAAACCATTGAGGGAAAGCATTGTCAAGTCCTTATCTTTAACCTGTTGATGCATGTTTTATGACACACTCATACATTAGAATAAAAATGCCCAGAGACACCCTGTCCTCTCTTGAAAAACCACCCTGTATGCTAAGATTGCGAGAAGATCATATGGTGATTCCAAGGCTTCTTATGTCAGGTCTTGACGTGTGGTAAGCTTAATGGGCGTTGTGATTTGATAGTAATCACAAGGGGACTTATGCTAGATTTTTTCAATTCACAATGAAGGTCTGGACAATGAAGCTCTTTTATTTGGGTTGCAGATCAAATAAAATGAAAAAGGAGACAAGGGATCAGAAGTTCTAATCTACTTCCTAAGAATTCAAGAGATGGTATTAACTTGGTGAAAGGAAACCAAACTTTTTTTTGCCATGCAGGAATCACACCAACTACGCAAAGCCATTGCAATCTTCAAGGAAATGTGCTTATGGTTTTCATATCATGA
>VDFB02178678.1:0-162678 GCA_007258455.2 Sequoia sempervirens
AATATCAACTCCCATTTATTTTGTATTTTAAACCTTTATGTTATTTATAAGGCTGGCTTGAGATATAATTCTTTGTGTTTAGTGTGGTCATTATGAAGTGCAGATATATGTGATCACTAGGTGACCATTATGTAATATTTAAATCTCTTTGATCATTTTGTGGCCATCCTTGTATGTAGCCAGTCACCATGTTTGGCATTCAACGTCGGCTATGGGCATTTGTTGTTACTAGTTTAATGAAATTTATAGATATGTATATATGGATTAAGTGTATGTTTGTTTAATAGATTTGATATGATGTTTAACAACAACAGGGATCTTAAGTCAACAACAGTGTATATAATTAAATATGTCTAAATATAACCATATATATATATATTATGTTTATAATTAAACACTAGTTGTGGGTGTTTATAGAAATATGTCTATATATAGTTTCTTAAATCATTTACATGATTCTATAATGATATAATAATAAAATGTAAACTAATTGATTAGAATTCCATGAAATGGATATTTTGAATGTATAGTGAAATTTAGGATTAATTCATTAAGTATCAATGTGTATAAATATGTAAAAACTTATAAGTGTATATATATATATATCATGATTTTTATTAAAAGAGTAAAATTATTGCGTGAAGTGTATGGTTAGTGGGTTACAAAATATATTTTTTAATGGTTTCTATAATTAATTTAAATGTCTTCCTTTTGAGTGAAAAGATAAAGTGTATTGATGAATTATATGATCTTTGAATTTTATCTCTTTGTATGTGTTAGAGGAATATAACGATGATTTAAATATTCTTTGAAACTTATTGCTCTTGATCCTTAGTAAAACTTAAAAGATGATTTAAATGTTCTAAAATATTTATTGGGACATTTAGAAAATATGCTTAGATAACTTCTTTAGTTTTTTTAAATTAGTTCTTAATGAACAAATGGATAAAATGTATTTGAATTGCATGGTCTTAGATGGTAGTATAAATAGATGTAACCACTATAGGAGTTTCTCTTTAAATTCTGTTAAATGGAATATGTTTGGATTCTAGTGCGTTACATGAATGATAAATAAGGGTTAAGTTGGATGTTTATGTTTCTTTGTTGAGTGTGATCTTTTTCCCTTTGAATCATTTTCAGTTTGATGCACTTTGGTATTTAGTCTTGTGGGAACCCATAGCATTGAGACTTTCCCTGCTGGGAGTTAAGGGTAGTTTGTTTAGTAGGCTTCCAGAGGTAGTGGGAAAGCTGTGTTGTCAAAATTTCATGATCCGACCTTTGTTTCGATTCTTGTGGGTGTTACCTTGTGTTGTTATATTGTCCTTGTTGTGATTCTTGGGCGAGATGGTTCATGCCTCGCACATGCACTTGTTTTGTGGCTTTGATGTTGGTACACCCCTTGTTGTTGTGAGTTTTAGTTCAGAGTTATTAGGGAGAGTGTCTCTTCATGGGGGTCGACGCACAAAGGGGCAGCTTGGATAACCCATGGAAGAGTTGGTTAAATAAGTGAAAACCTAATTAAATAAACTAGTGGGTTTGGGTAGGAACACATTAACTAAAGATAAGTAAGATACCTCACCCACGTCGTTAGTGCTTTCATAGACTAAGGATGGGCTGAGAAGGCCATGTTGGCAAGATCACTACTTTGTCCTCATGAGAGGCTAGTGGTCCTGCACGTGTCACCCTATGGGGCTGACGCCTATTGAGAGCCAACCAAGATAACCATAGATGGGGGCCGATGCCTATTGAGAGGTAGCCAGGATAACCCATGATGGGGCTGTGCGATGACACTCTCCCGTAGTATCCCTTATTATTGCCTTTGCGTGCCTTCAGAAGCAATCATCTTGTAAGTAGTTGTTGATATTGTTGTTTGCTATGTTTTGGTTGTTTTTCTATGGTTGGGTCTCGTGGTCATTCTACTTGACTGTTTTGGATTGTGGATCTTTCTTGTCATCTCCTAGCATGGGGGGTGGGTCTTCGGGCCCACGTGGTTGGGTGGAACGTGCTATACACCCCATTGGGTCCCCAGCCGAGGATTGAGATGTGCAAAGTTGAACCAGTTGTGGTGTTTTCAGAGATGTGCTAGAGATAGATCCAGTCTTAACACTTTGTACTCATTCCTTTATGTTGTATTATTCTATATTATTGAATTGTTCTTGTTCATGTTGGGAAACACTTCTGTATTAATGTAATTCTTGAATGATGTAACTTTTTATTATAATTGTAACGAATGTAATCTTTGGCCTTATTTTATGGTCTTCGATGGATGCATATCGTTCAGGAGACGTATATAGATACTTGGTATTTCTTTATGTGTTGTATCTAGGGAAATATTTATAAATGTGTTCATAGTTGTGATGGATGGTTTAGATTTTTATAATTTGTTATGGATGTACGTTCATCAATTATTAATTCTATATCATGGTTAAGTGGAATACTTGTAGTTAGTCAATTATCATTATGGTATGGGTTTATGTATGGTAATGTTTTCACGTGTACCCCAGAGGACATTGTATATGTATAATTGTTTTACATGTATTGTTTGTTATGTGCATCATATATGTTATGTTTTACTTTTTTTTTTTAAAATTGTGCTTTAATGTTAGTTCTTATTGGCCTTTGGGGTTCGCGCAGCGGGGCGTTACACCTCTGGTCAAATTTCCTTGAATCCACACTCTTCTCCTTTTCAAGTGTGAAGTACAAAGTCTTTCAAACCTCATTCATTTAAAGCCAACAATAATTTTTTTTTGTGGCCTAAATTTAAGCTTACTAATCAAGATTAGGAGACTTTTCAAGGTGTTATTTCTTCTATGCCCCCTCAGATACTTCATAAGGTTGGGGTTTGTTCTCTCATTCAATTTCAAAATTATAAGCCTAGTAAAGACTGTTTTTGGATTTCTCCACACCTATCCATGGTTCAATAGCTTAACCACTAGCAACTCTAGTCTTCACCTAGCACCTGGCATTGCCAATTTCAATGCATTTGGTCTACTATGCTAGAGCCTAAATTGGCTCACTTTGCTTGGTGCATTCTTTATAAAGGACTTTTGATGGGAAAGTGGCTAATTCAAATGGGCATCCCTTACCCCAAATGTCCTTTCTATGAACATTTAGAGAGCCTCAATCACCTCTTCTAGTTTTTTTCCTTGGCTTAAGAAGCCTATAATTGGATCCATGATCTCTTCAAAACCTTTTTTGCTTCTCCATTTTCCGAGCGTATGGTGTGGTTAGGAAATTGACCTTGTCTTCCTGTCAATTACACCAAATTTTGGCATGCTTTTAGGGTGGAAATTCTCTTTTACATTTGGAAAGATAGGAATTCTACTTTGTTTTCACTTGCAATACTAATGTTCATTTCTCTTTGTACACGAAGGCTATAATTTGCTCCGATTTATAATTTTTATATAAATTTATATTCATTTATTTAAAAATAATTAAAATAATTAAAACAAACCATTAGATAGATATGCTATAATTTGCAATGCATTTTGTTTAATTGATCTGAAGTGTTAAATACAATTCAAAAATATAAATATTACACAATTTTGTTAAGACAATGATTGAGACCCAATCTCCTCCCCTTTTGTTACTACTCTCATTACTGTGTTGATGTTTTATGTTTCAAGTTGTAACCTCGTTTATGAATTTTTCCACCCACTAATATTTACTCTTACTCATAAATAAAAAATTGGTAAAAGAGTGTAATGGTTACGTCGGATGATTTGTATAGGTACTGGTTTGCCGATCTGATAGAAGCCCAACTTGAGAAGACTGGTAAGGCTATAGAATATATTAATTCTTCTCTCACATTCACCACCGTTACAAACATGGCAAGAAAACTTCCTTGGCATGTGAAGCAATCTCCCCGAAATCTGCTTGACTTCAAACCAGGTGATCGATATGGCCATCTTCTTTTTCCACTTTCGTTTGATTTGGAGGAGGAGATTTTCTTGTTTTACAAGCTACATTATCTTATTACCTCCTCATTCTCTTTCGTTTAACATATGCAGAAGGTATGGAGGAGAGCGTAGCAAAAGTGAAGAAGATGCTAGATTTGGAAGGCAGCGAACCAGTTGTAATTGTTATATTATGGGGTTTTGGGGGATTTGGTAAGAGCACTTTGGCCGCCTCAGTGATCCAGGACTTGAATTTGGAACCCACTTTCAAATATTGCAAGGTAGATATTGAAGAGAAAACTGCAGACAAGACAGGCCACATAATCGAGCTGCAACAAGATATACTTTTTAATTTTGGCGAAGGAAAGATAATAAGTTTATCAAATACAGAAGAAGGGAAAAAACAAATCATACAAGTTGTAAGGAGCAAACGTTGTTTTTTATGTATTGACAACGTGGTTGACCCTCATTGCATCAGCAAGCTCTTGCCCAAAAAAATTCTATCAGAGGAAAATACTGGTTCAGTGCAGGCGGCAAAAGAAACTAAGATAAGGATTCTTATTACTTCTCGACAAAAGGATATCACACATCTGCCTTGTATCAATAACAATAGGTTCAAGCTATACAATGTAAGTGCCCTATCTGACCACGTAGCCAAAATAATCCTGCACAAAAAAATTTTAGGTGAAGGTCCAGATGAAAGGAAACTCAACCACAACTTTGATGAAGAGGGATGCATAAAAGCTATTGCAGATGCATGCAAAGGTGTCCCGCTACTTTTGGAATTCTTTGGAAATCACTTGAAGGTTGAAAGGGATCAAAATACTTACAAGGAAGTCCTGAAAGCCCTAACACAGGGGGATTTCGACAAATTTGCTGAGGAAGAGAACCTGAGTGAAAAGCTTATGTTTGTGTATGATAAAATAACAGATGTTGAGGCTAAAGAAGCATTCCTGGATATTTGTACATATTTTCATGGTTGGAAACAGGTATCTGTTGCTCATATTGTGGATTCAGAAAAGCTTAAAGCTCTCCAGGATAGAAAGCTGGTAACGATAAAGTCAGACCGGGTGATTGTTCATGATATCCTTCGGTTGATGGCAAGTAAAGTGGCAAAGGAAACAAGGATTACTACTTCTAGTGAATTCTCAGCTGTGGTGGAAGATGAATTGAAGCTTAAAAACATGAAGGGCGTATCTCTTTCAGATAATACATGTTTAACTAGAATTAAATCCACAGACTTGAATGCCATGCGTCATTCCTTGAGGGTTCTAATGCTAGGAGATTGGGTGGAAGTAAATGGCCAGTGCGACAAAGAATTCACAAAACTCAGATATCTAGAAGTAGGGGACGTGACTCCTTTTCCATTTACAGATTCTTCCCAATTGGTGAAGCTCAAACATTTCAAGAATAAATCAAAGCCAGGCATGGATTTACGTAAGGTAGGTATACAATTTGCAAATCAACATAATATGTTCATAAACGAAAAAATGGTCTGTTTGCATGTCATTTCTGGATTCAATTGTGTAAAATTTATTTTTCATCAATGTTTCAGATCACATTTTGTGATCCCTCATCAGGATATCAACGTTTTGGACCACACTCCGCGATCCATCATCAGGATATCGATGTTTCAGATCACACTCCGTGATCTATCATCATGATCTCTATTATCTTGATGATGGATCACAAAATGTGATCTGTAACATCACTACAAAATAAGTCTTATACAATTGAATCCAAAAATGACATGTGCTAATTATTATGAACTGTGAAAATCTAATGTTTTTAATTAAATCAATTAGATATTGTGCTTAAACTTGAAAGTGAGTTGCACATTGCTAGTCTCACCTAGATAGAGGTGAAGTTAGTTTACAGAGTGCTTTCAATACCCCCTTCTACTAAATGCTAGTTGCTGATTGTTTAGCTTGACGGGGAAAATTACATACATGTCTTATTATTTGGAATGTTCCATGATTACAGCTTCCAGGTTCCCTCACAAAGTATCAAATTGAATCAAAAATAACATATGTTAACATTATGAACTGTGGAAATCTGATGTTTTTAATTAAATCAGTTAGATGATGTGCTTAAACTTGAAAGTGAGTTGCACATTGCTAGTCTCACCTAGATACAGGTGAAGTTAGTTTACAGAGTGCTTTCAATACCCCCTTCTACTAAATGCTAGTTGCTGACAGTTTAGCTTGATAGGGAAAATTACATACATGTCTTATTATTTTGAATGTTCCATGCTTACAGCTTCCAGATTCCCTCAAGGCAATAACTCACATAGTACCATATCCGGACGGTGATGAGTTTGCAGCACTTCGATTCGAAAATCTGAAAAAATTGGAAGGTTTTCAAGTGGAAGCGCGGAAACCTATAAAGCTTCCACCGGGAATAAAGCTCCCTAAATCTCTGCTATATTCGAAGCTAAGTTGTTGTAGACCATTACCAGAAAGATTCGGTCACCTTACCAGCGTTATGTGGCTTTGTCTGAGTAAGTGTGATCTCCAATCCTTGCCTGAAGGATTCGGACAACTTGGTAATTTGAAGTATCTGATGATGGAGCACTGCCCAAATCTGGTGCATCTCTCCCAAGGATTTGGCTCATTATCTTCATTGACTCAATTGAGTGTAGAGGGATGCACCCGTTTGGAAGCTTTACCTGCTGACTTTGGAATGTTGACTGCACTGCAGCATCTGTGGATGGGAGAGTGCCAGAGTTTGACCACACTACCTGCAGACTTTGGCTGTTTATCTTCTCTGGAATACTTGGACTTGAGGGAATGCATCAGCTTGCAGCGATTGCCAGAAAGCTTTTCAAAACTTTCATTAGAGTGCCTCACTCTCCACTCTCTACTTAGTTTAGAAGAGCTTCCTCAAACTATTGGAGACATGCCATCTCTCACTGCCCTCACATTAGAATCTTGCAATTCATTAACTAGTCTTCCCAGTAGCTTTGTGGGGTTGAAAATGTTGCAGAGGTTGACAATCGATAATTGCATCAAGCTGACTGCTCTCCCAAATGACTTTGGCCAGCTAAGTTCCTTAAAGCACATCACTGTGAAAAATTGCCCTCTGATAAGGGAGTTGCCGGATGGATTTCAAGCACTGCCAGCCTTGGAAACGGTGAAATTGAAAAGATGCAAAAATTTAGCTAGACCTCTGGGCTTCGGGGAGCTGAGCTGTTTGGAAGAGTTGGTGCTGATATCCTTACCCTTATCCAGTCTTCCAGAAGGATTCGTGAATCTCCAGAGGTTAAAGCATTTACAAATAAGGACCTGTTTCAAATTGAAAGCATTGCCGGAGGATTTAGAAAAAATGGTGTCTTTGAGGGAAGTGTGGTTGGGATTTTGTCCCATGTTGGAAGGGGCAACCATGGAGAGAATTGTGAAATTGCAGCATTGCTATCTTGTAAAGATTAAGCAGAGTGATAAGTTGATAAATCGATGGAAAGAAATGCAGAGAAGTGATGAATATCCTATCCTGGTACAGGCAACCAATGTACGGTAAATTAAATCTTGATTTGTATTGTATATTTCAACATAAATTGTATATTTAAAGTTTTGATTTGTTTAGTTGGTTCATCTTCAATCACACTAACATGTGGGTTCTATTGAAGAGTCTAATGTGATTTCAGATGAGCCACCTAAACAAGTCAAAACTTAGAGTGTACTGCTTAAATAACATATTTGAAGTTTTGATTTGTTTAGGTGGTTCATCTTAAATCACACTAACATGTGGGTTCTATAGGAGAAGTTAGTGTGATTTCAGATAAGTCACCTAAACATGTCAAAACTTGAAGTGTACAGCTTAAACAACATATTTAAAGTTTTGATTTGTTCAGGTGGTTCATCTTAAATCACACTAACAGGTGGGTTCTATTAGAGAAGCTAGTGTGATTTCAGATGAACCACCTAAACAAGTCAAAACTTAAAATGTACGGCTTAAACATCATATTTAAAATTTTGTTTTGTTTAGATGATTCATCTTAAATTACACTAACAAATGAGTTTTATTGGAGAAACTAATGTGATTTCAGATGAATCACCTAAACAAGTCAAAACTTATAATATGAGACTTAAAAAATATATTTAAAGTTTTGATTTGTATGGATGTTTCATCTTCCATCTATTGAAAAAGGCAATGTGATTTCATATGAACCAAATGAAAACATAGAATGTGCTGATTAATCTGACTGCATTGTTTGAGATTGAGCTTCATGTCGTTTCACTTTAACACTGAAAAATGTTATGTATAAAACCTGTTACCTTTGGTGTAGGATGATGCAGACTGGCAAAACGCAGCGCAGGCGTTGTTCAGTGTCAATTGCATGGAGCTCAGCAGCACCAGCCATGAATTGACACTCATGGGCTCTTCCCTTGGGCTTCACCTGGACACAACTGTGGCACTCATTCTACTTCCTCCCCACGTGGAATCCGACCATCGAAACCTTTTGAATAGAATGTACGAGGTGGCCAGGAAAAGATCAAACACAGCTTCTTCAGGGCAGCTTCAAATTATTATTTGTCTTCCATGTGTTGAGATTGACAAGCACCAACAGAGTGAAGAAGAAGAGATGGTTAAAAGAGCTCTAGAGTGGCTGCCACAAGGATCATGTGCCATTCCTCTCACCGACATCAGACGTCGCTTCTTATTCCAAAAGCTTTTCTTCGAATTATGCGACCGTGACATTGGAGGGGGGGAACTTATGTGTTTCATGGCCGATGTTCGCATGCAGGATAACGGCTCCTTCCTCCTCGTCGGCCGCCAAACATTTGGGGAAGATAACATTTCAGAAAGCGAGGAGGAAGAAGATGAAATTCCCGACGAGCTTCAAGAGTGTATAAAAATGCTTTGCCACGACCAAACAGAAGAAGCAGAAGAAAGAGCAAAAGGAAATCTGTTCAAAATGTTCACCCAAGCGTTGAAGGAAAAGGGCATACTTCACCTCATTGACAGAAATATGAGCGAGGTATGTTCACGATAAAACCTGGCTAAGGCTTAAAAATAATTAAATTATATAGAACCTAAAATTTGAAGGTAACTGATTTTGTAGTAATATATTGCAGGTGGATGTGGATCAATTAGAGGGAAACAATGTATGCATTATTATATGTAATCTAAATACTGTAGAGTTTATAAAACTAAAACAAATTTATCAAGATCTTCAACGCTTCAATTTTAAGGGAGTTTGGATTCCTCTATCAAACAACGGAGATTATGGATCTGGTACTTATAAAAGAGCATATGAGTGCATGCCTTGGTTAACTATTGATAATCCTAAATTAATTCAAGGCTTCAAAGAAGATAGTGCACATTTCATTCTTCTTGACAAAGATGGGAAGATAATTAACAGAGATGCATTATCACTTGCCATGTCATGGGGTTCGAATGCATATCCATTTACACAATCTAAAGTAAATGAAATCATCTCCACGATAGATGATAGATCACCTTTGGAGTTTCTTCTCCAAGATGTAGATTTGCTGGATTATGAAGGATATAAAGTGAGTTGAAATTCTAACATATTATATTTATTCTTTTAATAAAAATTATTATTAATATTTAATTATTTAATTTTGTAACTTCAATTTTATTATGGATGCAGGTGGAGAAAGAGATAATTAGTAACAAATTTATCTTTTTGTATGCTGAAACTCCAAATCAAAAAGAAATTAGAATAAAGCCTAAGTTGGACCAATTGCTACAAATGCATAAAGAATTCAATATTATATATATAGGTCACCCTTCCAGCATAGAGCACAAAGATTTAGAAGAATGCCAAAAAGTATATGAAGATGCCACACAAAACATGCACTATCTCAAACTTTCATTTTGGGATATGATAATGTTTTGGTATAGGTGCAAGTATTTATCAAATAAGATGGAGCAAAAGCATAATTTGTCTTTAACATTTGCAAGGTTTGTGAAGCAATTATATGGTGAAAAAAGATGGTTACTATTCTTAGATAAAAATGGAGTAGTTACAGCCAGTGGAAAAGAGGTGGTGGATATCATATGCAAATCAAATGAAAGTAGAGATGATATAGACATCATGATAAATGATGAATTGATAAAGAGCTCAGAATGTGGAAAATGTAATAAAATGGTGAGAACATATTTTAGTGATGAAGTATCAAACCATCCACAGCATTGTGAGCATCCCTTATCACTCTCACCAGCACAAGTGGGTAGATATAAAATTTGCGATGTTTGTGATTCAGATATTAAGAGAAGAGCCTTGGAAAATCAAAGGATATACAAGTGCAACTCTTGCTCATGGGACTTATGTAAAGATTGTTGGGAGGTATTTGCTAAAAAACAAGCTCGATGTATGTTACAATCATAAAACTCATATATTATTAGGTTTGTACAAGTACCAATTTGTTTGTGATAATATTTGGGATTTATTGTTCCTAACTTTCCAAAGTACAATCAAAAGGCACCATTGGAATTTACATGTTTATATGTAACTATTGGCATTAATTAAAGTGATGTGAATATTTATTATTTTAATTTATTTTTTGTTTCATGGCTCTAAATGTAATTTTTTGTATATATAACAATTTTTTCATTAAAAGATATGTGTAAATAAGTTTATAGATATCATGTTTATTTATTAATCTTTAGTATTTCATTATTTATATATTTTGACTTTTGATTATAAACAAGATAATTTGCTAAAGTACAAAGCACAACATGTTAGATGAATGTAATATTATAAAAAGCACACACAATTTGAGATTAAATTATCTAATTCATTTGATCTTATGTTTTATATGTTATATTTCTCGATTAGATATAGAAGAAAAAGTTTGAATCTACATCCACACAATGCATCTTATTAGTTCAATCCCTTATTGCCATGTGTACATCGTTGGAAGGAAGAAATCCTATATAACCTTTATTTATTATATCCCAAATTCATGTTATCCACTTTACTTGTATATTTATGTCCTCTTTTAGGCCAATACTTCTCACTTGAGGAAGAGCTCCAAACTAAATGAACTTAAAGGTGTGAAAATCTTAACTCTTAAGTTTTTGGGGGATATGATAAAATATATGTGTTGAATTTGATAATTTTTAAAATTATGTTGTAATTATTTCCAAGTCTACCTTTCCTTGGTTAATTTCTAGTTTCTCCTTTTAACTTGGTCAAAATATTAACTTTGTTTATCTCATTTTGGTTGAAAGGAACACTCTCATAACTATATAATATAGCCAAGCATTTGAATTCAATTTCAAATAAATGGTGGGAACTTGGAACAAGTTTTCAATAAATTTTGTTCCTCAAAAATTATTCATCTCACAAAGTATTCTTAGGAACCACTCCAACCATGAAATACTCATTTGAAGATTCACTTTCACTACCTTGTGAAGAATTTTCAAAAAATAAAGCAGTTCTTGGAACTCCTTCAAAGGCCATTTGAAGTGTTCTTGAAGTTGTGAGGATTTCTAAAATTATTGAATCAATAAATAAAAGAGACTTGCATTTTTCAGAAATTTTACCAATTTGTGTCACCTCTCTTTGGTGGAAATGATACTTTCGATAATGGACACAAACACCATGTATGCTTTCTTCCAAACAAGATAAAAAGATCATTGTTGTTCCAAGAACTCTTTCAAACTCCAAAATAGTTCCTAAAACCCCTTTTTTAAAATTGATGATCTATTAGAAAAAGAAAATAGGTCACAATATAGATGTGTCAGGGAGACCAAATTAGCCACAACCTAGCACCAAGTTTCATGCAACAAAAACCAAACAAAATCCAAGAAGTCTCAACAATTAACAATCTAAAAATTATATATGAAAGTTTAGCACATCATTAAATATGAAGGTCAACATCAAAAAGGAGATCCTTATAGAGTAATGTACCATTATATCAGAGACTTGTAACCAATAGTAAACTAGAGTCTTCCCAAAATATTGTGAGTAACATTCTTGTCAACATTTAAGAGTCATTCCCACTAGCATTTTCAATTATGACTTTCAATATATGCATCAAATTCAAATGTGTCTATGGGCGAAGAAACTATAAATTTAACGATAATACTTTTTTCCAAAGCAATCCCACTATAAATTTTACAATAATACTTTTTTCCAAAGCACTTTTAAAGCTACCTTTGGAATTTTATATGTAATTAATATTGACATTAATTGAAGTGATGTAAATATTTATTATTTTGGATTTTTTGTTATTTATGAATCTAAATTCACTCTTTTTTTTGTATATATCAACCTTTTCATTAAAAGAAAAGTGCAAAAGAAGCTTATAACTATCACATCTAGTTATTATGCATCTTATTATTTTGAAACTACATCCATACAATTCATCTTATTAGTCCAACCCCTTTTTGACATATGTACATTGTTGGAAGGAAGAAATCCTATGTAACATTTATTTCTTTTATCCCCAAGTCATGATATCCGCTTTAATTTTATATTTATATCCTCCACTTTTAGGCCAATGCTTCTCACTTAGGGGAGAGATCCAAACTAAGTAAACTTAAAGGTGTGAAAATATTCATTCTTAAGTTTTTTTATGATATGATAAAATATATGTGTTGAATTTGATAATTTGTAAAATTATTTTGAAGGAAAGATAATTTTTTTTTTGTTAGTTTCTTTAGTAGAGATATTATTGTGACAATATTTCAATTATTCAAGGGTCAAATCCGCCAAATCATTTCTTGTGATTATTTCCTATCCTAAGTTCATATCAGAAAATTTAAATTCCTATTAGTTAAATAATTTCATTTATTATTAGATCCTTCACTTTGTTTATGATTTCAATATTATTATAATTGAAAAGACCATTTATTATTATGACTAATTATTTGTTGTCCCATAACACTTTTCAATATCAATGTCTAGTGTTCACAATTACATTGTTCAAAATTTTCCCCTAGGTATAATTTTTATAGCCATAATATTATCTTTTACTTTTGCTTTTTTCATATTTTATTGGAAATTAGTGTTTTCACTACTACCAACTAGGAAGGAATTTAGATTTGGGCCCTACCTTTATAGTGGGGATAACACTTATTATAGAGGAGATCAAGGACATTTGTTGGTAAGCTAGATGACCATGATTGATAAAGAAATATGGCTAATATTTTATTGCATTCAATAATTCAAATTGGGCATATACATTTACCAACTTCAAATATTTATAATGTTAGGTCATAAGATAATAAATACTATTTAATAAGGTTATCATTATCCCTTCTCTTGCTTGTAATATTTAGAATAAAATTTATTAATCCATTCATATCCAAAACAAATCAATACCATTTAAGTTAGATCTTTTTCACTTGGAATTAAATATTCTATATATATGATACAAGCTTGTCCACCACTAAATCAACTACTTACACATTTTTAAAATATATTTTACTAATATTCCTTTATAATACAATAAATTGTAAGAACATAAATTGTATCTCTATTATACTTGTGCTTAACCTTAGAAAAAATTAGCCTAAATTTTATTTGATTCATATTATAAATCCATTTTTCTTTTGCAAGTAAACCTTTTATTTCTAAGTCTACCTTTCCTTGGTTAGGTTCTAGTTTCTCCTTTTAGGTTGGTTAAATTCATTTTTTCCTCGGTATCTCATTTAGTTGAAGGCATGTTCTCAAAACTTCTATATAAAATAGTCAATATTTTGAAATCAATTTCAAATAAATGATGGGAACATAGAACAAGTTTTCAACAACTTTTTGTTCCTCAAAACTTCTTCAGCTGCAAAATAATTTTTAGGAATCACTCCAACTATGAAATACTCATTTGAAGTTTCACTTTCACCACCTTGTAAAGACCTTGAGAAGCCAAAAGTGTTGTAGGAACCATTCCAATTAATCATAATAAACTTGTTCTCAAATATATTTACACCTAAAATATAACACTATATAGTAAGTCTATTAATCAGGTTCTCAAAATTATCTACATCCATTATAGAAAATAGAGTAGCATCATCAACAAATTAAATATCCAATAGTATTTCTTTATTGGGTAATGAAATTCCCTTAACCATATTGCCAAAATTATTGGATTTTAATATGCAATCAAGGGCATCATATAAAATAACCAAGAGGGCACATGAAAGAGGAAATCGTTGCCTAATAGATATTTGAAAAAGAGAGGATTTGGTTAAAGATCCATTAATATTAATTTATGTATAAGAACCCCTAGACAAAAATCTAGCCATATTACAAATTTTCTTGGGAAACAAATACAAAGGCATCTAAACTAAGCATAATAAATACCCACTCCACCCTATCATATGCTTTTTTCAAAGTCTAATAGTAAAATTCACATTATTTGATTAGTTTCTTTGGCCTAGCCAAGGGCTTCCTAGCTAGGGATAAGGTTTTAAAAAATACATCTTCTCTTAGTAAAGGGTAAGTGCACCATGTTGTGACACAAAAAGGGGGTCTTAAGATGCCACTTTTTTTCTAAAATTAGCAAAGTCTGATATTCGACAAAAAAATGAAGATAGTTACAGTCAAAATTTAAAGATGCAACAAGAACAAGAGTTGTAGTGCTTCAAATATAGTTTCTAAATTACTATTTTATTTTTGAAAATGGTGAAGATTAATGGTTTCAAAAAGTGGGAGCACACAAAGTAGTCCTATTTTTTTCAAAAAAACATAATATAGCATTTGGTGTGCTCCCCCTAAAATGTTAAATTTTTTTAGCATTTTAAAAATAACTTCAATGAGAAATTAGCTAACATTAGGAGTTTATGCCATATTTTTTAGCTAATTTTTGAATGAATATAATATTTTTT
Source organism: Sequoia sempervirens (assembly GCA_007258455.2). NCBI lineage: Eukaryota > Viridiplantae > Streptophyta > Pinopsida > Cupressales > Cupressaceae > Sequoia > Sequoia sempervirens. The sequence goes on from VDFB02178678.1 coordinate 14,697, forward strand.
TACTAATTTTCAAAGTGGACACATCTTGAAAAACAAAAATTTGAGAGTGCTCCCCCTTAAAAATTTTAAAAATAATAAAAAATAAATTTTATTTTTTCAATACGTGTAGAATGTAATCTAGTTTCTAAAAATGTAATTTATTTCAAAATTCAATGAACAAGTAAAACACTATGCCCAAAATACCACATATTGGTTTTTAACAAAAAAATAGACACACTAACAAAAGAAATTAAAGATGAAAACCTTAACATAATCAAAACATGAAAAAAAATTATATGTTTAGATAGCTAAGAGAGAGCTTGACATCATCATGGTATTTTTATATATTTGCATTGAAACACATGCAAACCAAATGGGGAGCACGATCAAAATCTATATTTTTTTTACCTTCTTCAAAAAAACACGTCCTTGGCATGAAATGGTCATCCAACCCATTGGGTTAGGTGCAAATCCAACCCAAAGGGTTGGTATTTCCCAATGCAAACCATTTGGTGAGTGCCAAATTTGGTGCTTGCTAAATGTGAATGATGACTTTTTAGAATGCATTTTCTTTCTCTTTCTTTTCTTCTTTTTCTTTGTCTTTGTCTTTCTCTATCAGTGAAACTATATACATGAAATAAACATTTAATTTCTTATACTTTAAGTTATATTTCATGTTTATAGTTTTAGGATGTTTGAGAGTGGTTTCAGATCTCTTGGAGTTATAATGCAAATTCTAGTTTTTGGAAGATCTTATAATTTCTTAGATAGACAAATTTTAGTAATCATCAAGTCAAATTTGAGTAACCAGGAGGCCAAATTTTAGTAATCAGCATGTTATATCATCTTTCTCTCTCTCTATCTCACTCATTTTTTTTATCTCTTATACTCTAGACCTCTCTCTCTCTTACTATCTTTATCCCTTTATTTGACTCTCTCCCTTGAACTCAAAATCTACCTCTCTACATGTCTATCCTTATCTCTCTATCTCTCCTTCCCTCTCCCCCTCTTTCTCTCTCACTCTTTCCTTCCCTCTCTACTTCTCTTTATCTCACCTCTTTCTCTCCCCCTCCCCCCTTTCTCTCTCCCTCCCTCCCTCCTCTCTCTCTATCTAATGTGCACCAAGATGTGATACAAAAAGGAGATGAAGGTGAGGAGATTTAAAGAGAGAAGGGAGGGAAAGGTAGAGGTGGAGAGAAAGAGATAGAGATAAGTAGATAGGGAAGGAGAGAGATGGGGGGAGGAGAGAGGGAGATGTAAGGAGGAAGAGAGAGGAGAGATAGATAGAACTAGACAAAGACAGAGACAGATAGAGAGAATGGCGAGATAGAGAGAAGTAGAGAGGGAAAGAGAGAGTAAGAGAGAAAGAGGGGGAAGAGAGAGGGGGAGGGAGATGTAGGGAGAGAGAGAGGTGAGATAGAGAGTAGAGAGAGAGAGAAGGAGAGGGAGAGGGGAGATAGAGAGATGTAGAGAGGAAAGGAGGGAGGGAGGGAGCAAGACAGAGAGTAGAGAGAGAAGGATGGATAGGTAGAGAGGTAGTTCTTGAGCTCAAGGGAGAGAGAGTTAGATAAAGGTATGGATATAGTGAGAGAGAGATTTCTAGATTATAAAAGATAAATAATGAGTAAGATATAGAGAGAGATGATACAACTTATTGATTACTAAAATTTGAACTCCTAATTATTGAAATTTGACATGTTAATTACTGAAATTTGACTGTCTAAAAAATTATAAGATCTTCCAAAAACTAGATTTTACATTATAACTCCAAGAGATTTGAAACCACTCTCAAACATCTTGAAACTATATACATGAAATATAACTTAAAGTATAAGAAATTAAATTTCAACTTATGCTTAAATGTTTATTTCATGTATATAGCTCCATTGATAAAGAAAGATAAAGACAAAGATAAAGAAAAAAATAAAGAAAAAAATGCATTCTAAAAAGTAATCATTCACATTTGGTGAGCCCCAAATTTGGTACTCACCATATTTGGTGCTTGCCAAACTTGGATTGGGATGACCAAGCCTTAGGCTCAGTCATCTAATCCATTTAGCGAGCACAAAATTTGGCGCTTGTCAAATGGTCATTTCAGGTAAAAAAACAAAAGTGGCATCTTAATTGTGTCATAATTTTGTGCACTTACCCTAAATCAAGTTTGGTTGTTAATAATATTAGGGAGGATATTGGCTAGACTTAAGGCCATAATACCAGCATACATTTTATATGATACATTTAATAATGTAATAGGTCTCCAATTGTTAAAATTAGCCTTGTCACCTTCTTTTGGGAGAAGCTTAATAATACCTCTATTGATATTATTTGCAAAATAATTTTTTTGGATATAATCCTTATATATTAATAGTGGGTCCTCAAATATCAACTATTTATGATTTTTAAAGAATTCACTAGGTAGTCCATCTACAGTAGGGAATTTTCTATTCTTAAAATTTTGAATAGTCAACATAATTTTTTGATGTCTCTATCCAACATTATATCCTCCCTAATATTAGTTTTCTTTGAAATAATATTATTACAAAGATTTTGATATTTTTAGTAGGTGCTAGAATTATCATTGGTTGTAAATAAATCATTATAAATTTTATAAATTAGTTTTTGATACCATCATTATGTTTCATTTAATATTATTAATAATAGGGCCAATAATCTTCTTGCATTCCTTGGTTTGAAGCATATTAAAAAAATATTTTAAACCTTTATCACCATCATTAAGTTAATTTATCCTTTCTCTTATCCTTGCTCCTTAAAAAAAAAAATTGTAATCACCTTAGGTTACCCCTAATCTCCCCTAGATTAGTAATTAATTATGTATTACTGGGATCAAATTAGAGTTGAGACCCAATGTTAATCAATTTCTCTTAAATAAATCTCTCAAATATTCTTTTTCCATAGAACATTATTGCCTAATAGTTTGGAAAAAATATTTGCATCCTCTAACAAGGTTCTCTTAATAATAAATATTATATTTTTTGGTATAACACTTATATTCATTAATTCATTAGTAGTGAAGGATGCTATCTATTACCTAATTTCACTATTAGCTCAATTAGGTTAAGCTCTTTGTTTTAAGACTGAAAGAAAAGGTACATTTTTAATCTTTCCTACATTACATTTAGGTGCATAAGTAGAAATCATAAAGATTATATTAATATACTATTGCATTTATACAAGTGCATGTAACATAGGAAAGATTTACACAAATATTTTCTAAAAAGTAATCTTTATTGATATTAAAAGTGCATATTGTCTCACACAAGCCGTGAGACTAACTTGTTCAATGAAAATGAGGAAAAGCATGTACATTGATAGGTAAGAAAATAGAATGCACATGTAAGAAAAGAGGCTAGTCATTGCCTAGATGATTGGTTTAGTGTGTGTTTCCTTGCTTTGTCTCCTACCTTGAGCTACTTTGAGTCCTCCTTAGCTCCATACTGCTCCTAGTTCCTACATCTGAGTGATAAAATGTTGTTAGAGCAATGCAAGTTTATCACATTACATGTACAAGCACCCATTAACATATAAATTGATCCTCAAATTCATTAAACAAGCATGTAGACTGTAAATGTCCAAGAAAACAACAGGACCATCAAACACATCAGTCATATGCACATATTTTTTCTAACTTGTTTGCTTCATGTGCAGGTATAGGAAAAGGTAATGTTGCTAATATGTTTCATTTAATATCAGCACGTGGGATAAATGTGGCTCCAACAAGGGTTGAGCCCAATGTGTTGCTTTGTTATGTTTTAAAGAGACATTAAAAGACAATTCATCAGATAATTCATCTCTTTATGTTTTACTCAAACAAGTGTACATCATTTATGATAATGAGTTTTATTCATTGTCCTACATGACATGTACTTGTTCAAGGAAATCATAAAGGATGCATACAATAATATGTATCTATGCGTGTGAAATGTGGAAAGTCAGTATCAACACAAACCTTAATGAAATGAATTATATTAAAGATTCAAAGCAAAGAAGCTACTCTAAATTGCAATTTAATGAATCTTTGAAGAACATCTCATTGTCCTCTATTCTTAAAGATTCATTTAACCCTTTGGCCCTCAGATTTCTATGTGCACAAAGGCTATTAGAATGACACTTAAGAAACGAGATTAGTATTCAACATGCAAGCCAACTAAGTTCCTACATGCAACTATACGATGGAAAGGATAATGGATTCTATGATGAATGGATGATGGTGTTTATCATGAATGAAAAAATGGTGGTGGATGCTATGGTAGTGATCTATATGACTCTATATATGATTCTACCTATGCTCAAATGCAAACTATGGAAAACTAAAATGATACTGCATATGCTCAAATGCTAACTATGAAAATGTTAATATAAAATGCAACTATGATGCAAAGGATGACATAAAATGCAACTATGAAGCAAAGTGTTAGTCTAAGATCTAACTATGATGCAAAACATGATGTAAAAAGTAACTATAAGACTCCAAAGTGCTCCCAAGCTCAAACGATGTTCTTGCATGATAACTTTACTTCAAATGTGGATGCAAAATACAATTCCCAAGGGTTGTATTTATAGCCTTTTCCAAGCATATAGTGAGGTGGCAATAATCAATGGTCCAGATTCGAACAAGAAGAATGGATGGTGGAGATGGAGAGAATCAAGATGTTGTCCCCTTGACCAAAGACAACATGCCATTTGGATAGAAGAATCTCTTGACTAATGGGCAACATGCCATTTGGATGGAAGACTCAAGTGTGGGAAGAAAAGACCACGTGCTTTTAAAATTGGTGGAAGTGTGTGAGGAATAAGCCATGTGCTTTTAAAATTGGTTGAAGATAATTCTAATTAAAAATTAGAATTATTTAATTTCATGTGACCTTGGTGAGGTAGCACAAAAAGTTGTAGACATGTGCTTGAATTCCTAATCGAGATTAGTGAAGATTAATTAAATAAAACAAGCTTATGAAAATTTGTTTATTTAATTAATTTAGAAGAATATGATTTTAGATTTGGAGAATTAGAGAAGGGTGAACAATATAAATAAATTGAGAATTTATTTATACATAGTCGAAATATTAATTAAATAGCTAGTATTTAATTAATTAAAGGTGATGACCGATTTTAGGTGTATACATTTTTCCCCTCTTTGAAGTAATGTGTTTACACGTTGCTTCAAAGAAAAATTTGATACCGGTGCTTAGAAATTTTTTTGATGCCCCAGAGGATGCCCCAGACGTCAAGATTTTTAGGTACTGATGGATATATGCCCCCTCAAGAGATAAATCGGTGAAGTTTGGAATTTTGATGATTTGTCGATGATTGGATGATTGTGTGATGATGTTGTAGTGATGTGATGATGATCCAATGTTAAACCAATGATACTTTGATAACAAACAAAATTTATCTCTTGAAATTTGATGTTAAAGCCACCAGGTGATGAAATGATTAATTGATGCCTCATGTTGCCTCCTTGTGTTTGATGTTTGATGATCACATTCAGCCGATTGATTTGATGATGTTGATGTGATAGTTGATGATTGACCTCATGATAGGTGAGGATCAATGATAGGATGATGATGATTGACCGCATGATAGGTGATGGTCAATGATAGGATGTTGATGATTGTCCTCATGATAGGTGAGGATCAATAATAGATTGATGATTGACCTCATGATAAGCGAGGATCAATGATAGTTTGATTGATTGATGGACATCATGATAGGCGATGTGCATTGATTGATGAACCTCATGATAGGTGAGGTTGGATTAATTAATGAACCTCATGATAGGAAAGGTTGGATTGATTGATGAACCTCATGATAGGCGAGGTTGAATTGATTGATGAACCTCATGATAGTCGAGGTTGAATTGATTGATGAACCTCATGGTAGGCAAGGTTAAATTGATTGGTAAGATTGTTGATTTGCGATATTTTATGATCATAGGAGGATTTTCGCATCTGGTGCAGGGGGATTCAGATTTGATTGGGCGATGTGGTTTGATTTCTCTAATTGATTGATATGCCCCAGTATAGGATTGATTAATGTACTGAGACTTGATGATGTACCGAGACCTGATGTATACATTGATTCAATTGAGACATTCATGATGTACCTCTTGATTTGAGACATTATGATACACTGCCAGTTTTGATATTGATGTATCTCTTTATACCTTTGGATATCCTTGTACACTTTGACATCCGTTTGAGTTATATATGACATGCGACGATGATGATGGTTGATCTATGTGTCTATATGATGTTTATATGTGATCATGATCATCGTGATTATGATGGATGCATTTGATTTCTATTTTATGAGCTATGTGATGTTCTATATGATGATGATATGATATGTTATGGATGCAAATGATGATGCAACTAATGTGTTATGATTCTATGATGCTTTATGAATGATGTCTATATGCTGTATGTGATGGATCCTATTATGCCAATGAAATGTGATGCATTTTATGTTTTTGTTATTTTCTAATGCAAATAAGTGATGCAATGAATGAATGAATGTATGATGGATGAAATGATGATGTTTATGTGATGATTTATGTGATGTATACAATGATGATATGATAATGCATGGTTGATGATCTGATATGCTTTATGGATGATGGATTTGATTATGAAAATGATGTATGATGTTCCATGTGATGATTATGTGATATATGCAATGATGATATGATAATGCATGGTTGATGATTTGATATGCTTTATGGATGATGAATTTGATTATGCAAATGATGTATGATGTTCCATGTGATGATTATGTGATATATGAAAGGATGATATGATATGATAATGCATGATGGATGATTCTAGATATGTTTTATGCTATGTGAGATGGATTTGATTATGCAATAATGATATGTGATGAAATGTGATGTTCATATTTATTATGTATGGATGTAACGATGATGGAATGACATAATGATTATGTAAATGATGTGCAATGTATTGTAATGATGAATGATGATTATGTGATGCAAATGATGATACAAATGATTGTGTTCTAGGGTCTTAATCTTAAATGAGTGAATCTATCCAACTTCCAAGAGTTGTGGGAAGATTGTCGTCAGTTGATTCTTTGTTAAATTAAGCTTTCACAAAACTTGACATATTTCCTAATTCTTTTTGAAATATGAAGAGACTCACTCATTTAAGCTTAGTGAACCAATTTCATAATGCCACTATATGAAATGATTTTGATTATGTAAATGAGATGTGATGCACGTATGTTTTGTATTTTTCTGATGCAAATATTATGATATGATGTATGGATGAATGAATGATATGATAATGTTCTCTACTTTATGCCAATGGTGATGTAATTGATATGCCACTAAATAAGAATGTTTTCCAATTGATGATAATGCAAGTGATGTGTAACTATATGAAAATGATGTGTTTTTGGCAATGTCAAGTGTACTCAATCCCTTAATGCAAGAGATAACATCATTGTTGCAGCTTTGGAAATCCCATAAATATAGATGCAAACTAACATGGATGCACTCTACTCTAACCATGTAGACCTCGTATGCACAAGTTGTCATTCGTAACAACCAATTTGTCGTGCTTTTTATTATCATTGGGCCTTTAAAATGTTGAAAGTGAGTGCAAGCATCAATGGTATATTTAGACCATGATGACCTGAGTACTACTTCCATGATGTTTGATAATGCAAGTTAACACAAGCATCTAAGTATAATTTAACTGAGATGACCTGAGCATTGCTTGCGTAAAAAAACAAGAGTTAGTCCTTTTCCTATGAAAATTCAGAATGTCATCAGTGATACTTTGTAGCATACGTCTTGTGAAAATTTGTATAGTAATAATGATCAACTCACAGACAACAAACAAAGAAAAATCATACTCCTTCCTAGCTCCTCTAGTTCAATACATCATCGAGGGGCTCCAAAGATATGATAACAAAATTCAAAGTTCAAAAAGTGAACATTTGAGTATTACGTGATAAACCCATGATTCAGAAAGAACATCATCCATTTGAAGTTCGCTTTTGGTTTGGATTTGGGTGTTTTGATTTGGGTGTTTGATGCATTTCTGTTGATGTGATTGATGTTCAATGTTGGGTTGCACTATGATCATTGTTTTGAGTTGTACTTTCCCCACTATTGTTTGTCTATTGGTTCAAGCTCAAAGTTTATTTCCCCCAGTGAGTTTAGGATTTTCCCCCTAGTCTAGGGTGAGACACAACTGCAATGCCAGGATATGTACATGGAGCTTTCAAAGGATAAGTAGATGGATGGTGAAAGCGAATGGTGAAAGAGAATGGTCGACATGCTCAAATAGATGGAAAATCTAACCTATCACAAATAGCACATGTTGCCAGGTTTTCACTACTTGTTTTTATTGCACTTTTTCAAATTTTATGATTTTTTTTATCTTTTTGATTTTTCACTTTTTGTTTTTGATTTTTTTGTATTTTTAATCTTTTTTCCTTTTTTTTGTATTTTTGAAGGACATTTAAGATGGAATGAGATGATATGATCGATTGAAAGAACAAGATTCCCCAAAAAAGAGGTAATGCAACCATGGATAAGTGATAGATCAAAATGAAAGATTCACTGCAAAAAATGTTAGACAAGCAACATATCTCTTGTCGAAAGATGATAATGGTTGATTGATTAGGATGCTAGGAATGATTGATTCCATAAGGCATGATGATGATAAGTACTTAGGATAATTGATTTCCTCTAAGTACGATAATATTGATGATTGTTGATGATTGATTGACAAAAGATATGAGTATTGGATAATGTTTTACAACTAGGCTCAAATATGATTTGCATGATAAGATTCAAGGTTGCAAAGGGACATGATGACATGGATTTTGATGAGATAGGAGATATGGAATGGAAGAAAGCAAGGATAAAGATAATGAATGCGATGATCAAGATCAACTAGATAAGATACAGACACAAGGCCCAAGTATTTTGCTCCTATTCCTCATCAAGACCAAGGAAAGGAAGAAATGATGTATTTAGAAAGAATGATGGAATATTGATAAGACAAAAGATATAGTACGAAAGATATGGATAATGCATATAGGATAAGGTATATGATGTTCAAGGAGATCCTTAACCTTGTCAAGATCAAAGGTGGAAATGTAAAGAATAATAAGATGGATGAAACTTGACCCCCCAATTATAGAGTGCAAGAGGAATATGGAAAATAGGATATGGATGATAGGGAGATGGAGGAAGGACTTAAGCATAAAGTTTCACTACCGAATATCTCTTTAATAAACCATGGCAATGAGGATTAGACTCATAAATATTGGCCTATCAAAGGTATGATGGAAGAACTAAGGACTTATCCAAAGATTTGGATTAAAGGAGAAAAATGGGGGATGAATGTTGGATAATGGATAGGAGGTGGAAAGACTTGTTGATGGATAGATGGAAAGGACTGCAAGGTCAACATTGGCACACACCTTGAAGGATGATGGAGTGAAGGAGGAAAAATGGATTTGGAAGGTGATAAGTTTTTGGATGGAAGAGTGGAGGAATTTTTTGGATTAGCAAATTTGGATGCCAATTTAGATTTTATTGCTTCTATGAGACTTTTAGGAATCCACATGACTTTTGACTTTGATTTTTGCTTTGTGGGCCTTTGTGGCCTTTGAGATTTTTCTTTTTGCTTTATGGGCCTTTGTGGCCTTGGAAATTTTTCTTTTTGCTTTGATGGGCCATTGTGGCCTTTTGAAAATTTCTTTTGATTTATGGACCTTTGTGGTCTTTGAAAATCTCCTTTTTGATTTTTCCTTTGATTTTGGATCAAATTTTCTTTTATTTTTGCATGCCTCTTCGAGGATACATGTTGATCCTTTGACACATGTGGATTTTGATATGGAAGCTTTTGACATTTGGCACCCAAATTGATTCCAAGAGCAATGGGAGGGGTGGATTGAGATGAATGGTATGGAGGTATTATGGATGAGTGAGTGTAGGTAGAATTTTGAAAGGGAATCAAGGATGTGTGCCTTTTTTGCTCTTGAGGAATAGGATATGGACCTAGGATAGATGGAAGGTTTGATGAACTAGGATGAGGACCTAGGATAGATGGAAGGTTTGGTGGATTAGGATGAGGACCTAAGATAGATGGAAGGTTTGAAGGACTAGGATACTTAGGCATATAACCAAAGCTGTGATAATATGGATTTTGTTGGACAGAAAGGGGTTCCAGGATACCTTGTTCATGAAGGCCTAATCCTTTTCCTTTTTAGTTCATACTTTGACACATTCATTTACCAGTGGGATATGTGTTGTTTTTGAAACAAGATGCAAGTCCATTTTGGGGAGGATATGATATGGATGAAAGGATAGGTGTTGGAAGTAAACTAGAGTGGATGAAGGTGGAGGATCCTAATTTGTAGGTACATGGTTCATGAATAGCTTGAATAGGTGTGATAGGATCTTGACATGGGGATGATGGGGTACTTTGATCTTGACTTGGAAGAGGATCACGAGGTGTAGAAGGTAGAGTAGCTTGCTCTTTATTAGGTGTGGAATCATCATGAAGTGGTATGAAAGGAATATCTTTATCTTGAGAAGGATGAATATCCTATTGAAATGAAAGGATATCCTCAAATGGAAGCATATCTTGATCTTGATGAGTAAGGGAATCCTGAGATTTTGGAGAAAGCATATCTTGATCATCAGATGGTAGGATATCATTAGATAGGATGGAAGAATTATCATGCTCCTAGGATGCAATGGAATCATGAGATGGTATTAATTCATTAGATGGGGTGGAAGGAGGACTTGGAAGGATACTTTTCTCTTAAGATGGAAGGGAATCCTTGTGGATGAAAAGTGAAAGGAGGGGATCATCATAAATTCTTGAGAGATGGGGTCTTGGTCAAAGATTGGAATAACTTGTGGAGCTTTGGTATCATTGGATGGAGTGGAAGGAATGCTTTGATCTTGAGGTGTAAGGGAGTCTATGATAGCATGGTTTGGATTGAGAGATTGACATGAATCATTAGATGCAAAAGATATGATAGAAGAAGGTGGTTGGATGGAATAGTTAACTTGGTTGAAAGAATCCTGAGATTTATTTTGATTTATGGGAGATGAAGATTGATGCATGTCATGGTAAGATTGTTCAATATCCTTTGTGTTTGATGACTGAGATTTGGGCTTTTCATTTAAATTTTTCAAGAGTTTAAAGAAATTGAACTTAGATGATGTAGTTGTTGGTGGAGAAGGTGTCATGTCTAGATTTCTGTTAGAGGAATAAGAACAAATGTCTAGCAACAAATATCTCTCTGTGGTTGTTTCCCTTTGCATATCCCAAACTTCTTGTTGAAGGTTCTTCATTTGATGAGCTAAAGCATTCAATTGATCCTCATCTATTTCAAACATGGTGGTTTGAGTTTCAATTTCCTATTCTTTGAGTTTATGCTTTTTGGGGTCTTGTTAAATTGGGCATACTAGTGTTATTGTTTTCACTAAACTTTGATCTTCAAATTGGGAGTGCCAAGGGTTTACCTACGTTCAAATAGAATGAAAAATTCTATTGACGCAAACTAGGGTGAATCTAATTAAGCAAGCTTTGTTTCGTGATGAGAGGATGATAGATCTTGATGAGGAAACTAAGCTTGAAAATCAAAGATGTTTTAAATGATTTAGGGCACTTTAGGATGTTAGATCTTGGTATAGCTAGACATGTTCACTTGTTAGACCTATTTGGAAAGTTTAGACTACTAGTGAAACTGAGGAATGACTGAACCTTGTTGAGGATTCCTGGAATGAGACTGACTATCAAATAGGAGATGAACTTAGGTCACTGGTTTTTTGGTCTACAAAATGCACCAAAATAGAGGAAAAATGTGCCAGAGAAAGTGCAAAATGTGCCACACAAAGTAAAAAATGTGCCACATAAAGTGCCAGAGAAAGTCCAAAAAGCACCATAGAAAATGCAAAAAGTGCAAAAAGTGCCAGAACAAGTACAATAAGTGCTATAGGACTTGCAAGATGTGCTAGAAAGTTTTACAAGGCTATGTAAGTAGGTTTTGACTCTGGTAACTTGGACAATATGCATGAATACAAGTGCAAGATGTGCCAGAAGGCAGTCAATATGCGCTAGAAGGTCTACAAGATGTGCCAAACTGGAAGAATTACACTGTTTCTTGGAAGTTTGTTTGAATTTTTGGATTTTCCATTTGGAGACTTGGTTGTTTCAATGAATGTAATTCTGAATCAGGGTTTTCACTTTCGACATGTGATGTTTTGTTTGAATTTTTTTTTTAAATAACTTTTATAAAAACACATCAAGAAAATGTACAATCCTAAGGCTGTGAAAGGCTGTATTCTTTTGGATTCCACGTGGGTTTTACCACAACTACACATATTCTTAGCAGATGACTAGATGCTTGACCCCACTGGCTCCCCTTCATGACACTCACTTCTACAGGGCAACCAAGCATCAATACCCATGAATCTCCCATGGTATATTTCTCATCTCTACTAAAAACTATGAGAATGTGGATGTTTTTGCAACAACCGTTGTTGCACCAAAGAATAGATAAAGGTTTTTGGCCAAACTATAACAAGGGTTCTAGTACGAACATTTTGCTCATGGGGGATAATCCATGCAGCTAGAGACCATTGTTTCCCTTCTTGTTGGAACTATCCTTGTGATACTTTCCTTTGTTGAAGTACTGACATTTATACCCCGGTTGGAAGTCGCTTGGCTTTAGCATGTTACCAGTTGGGTCGTTCCCTTGGGTGATTACTTTTTCCAACAAGGCAGGCCCTCTAAGATAAACAAAATCAAGCAAGTATACCCATAGTTTGATCAATCTTTATTCCACATGAATAAAGAGAGAACACACGCTATATACTCCACTCACACTCGCACACAAAAAGTGAATGGTTCTGGCTTTTTGGTCACCCAGTTAAGGGGAGAGAATATGCCTACCATCCATCAAGCACAAAAGACATGGTTTCCATTAACCTTTTAATTAAGCTATGTTCCTAACTTAACCAAAACGAAACAATTAAATCACTTCTAGCCCCTGCAATATGTCAGTAGTTTGATAAGAATGTCTTTGACTAGCATATTTAGTACAATGGATATCAAATTCTTTTTCTTTCACTTCAATGCTCCATGTTCCTCTTAAAACCTACAATAAATTCTCAAAATTTTAGATGAGATCAAGAAATATGAAGACATGAGGGTTAGATGAATGATTAAGCATAAAACCCCTAAAACTTAGACCAAGTTACAATGTGATTTGACTTTAGGTGTAAAATTGAAAATTTTAACAAAAAAAAATTGAGAAACACTTACACCATTACATATCTTATGAAATTCTACCCCATTTCAAAAAAAAAGCTCCTAAAAAGACCTCTGTATGACCATTCTAAGATTGACTATAAAAGCACTAAAACAAAGACAAAAAGTGTTAGAGAAAGTGAAAAAAGTTCCAGAACAGAGACAAAAAGCGCCATAGAAAGTGCAAAAAGTGCCACAAAAAGTGCAAGAATCACTAAAACTCATGCAAGAAGTGCTGAAACTCAAAAACCATGTTTTGGACCCTAGTGAGCTTTTCTTGAAACTTGCAAAAAGTGCCAGAGAAAATGCAAAAAGTGCCAGAACAGGTGCAAGAAGCACCATAGAAAGTGCAAGAAGCATCAAAACAGGTTCAAGAAGTGCCAAATGGGTGCAAGATGTTTCAGAACAGGTGCAAGATGCGCCAGAAGTCTCACGTTTGAACCTATGAACATAAATTTTCTAGAATGTTAAAAAAATGGGGCAAGGTCCCACTATGGGCGCCATTTTGGTGTGTGTGTTAAATTTTCAAAGTTAGTATCAACACAAACCTTAATGAAATGAATTATGTTAAAGATTCAAAGCAAAGAAGCTACTCTAAATTGCAATTTAACGAATCTTTCAAGAACATCTCATTGTCCTCTATTCTTAAAGATTCCTTTAACCCTTTGGCCCTTAGATTTCTATGTGCACAAAGGGTATTAGAATGACACTTAAGAAATGAGATTAGTATTCAACATGCAAGCCGACTAAGTTCCTACATGCAACTATACGATGGAAAGGATAATGGATGCTATGATGAATGGATGATGGTGTTTATGATGAATGGACAAATGGTGGTGGATACTATGGTAGTGATCTATATGACTCTATATATGATTCTACCTATGCTCAAATGAAAATTATGGAAAACTAAAATGATACTCCATATGCTCAAATGTTAACTATGAAAATGTTAATATAAAATACAACTATGATGCAAAGGATGACATAAAATGCAACTATGAAGCAAAGTGTTAGTCTAAGATCTAACTATGATGCAAAACATGATGTAAAAAGTAATTATAAGACTCCAAAGTGCTCCCAAGCTCAAACGATGTTCTTGCATGATAACTTTACTTCAAATGTGGATGCAAAATACAATGCCCAAGGGTTGCATTTATAGCCTTTTCCAAGCATATAGTGAGGTGGCAATAATCAACGATCTAGATTTGAATAAGAAGAATGGATGGTGGAGATGGAGAGAATCAAGATGTTGTCCCCTTAACCAAAGACAACATTCCATTTGGATGGAAGACTCAAGTGTGAGAAGAAAAGACCATGTGCTTTTAAAATTGGTGGAAGTGTGTGAGGAATAAGCCATGTGCTTTTAAAATTGGTTGAAGATAATTCTAATTAAAAATTAGAATTATTTAATTTCATGTGACCTTGGTGAGGTGGCACAAAAAGTTGTAGACATGTGCTTGAATTCCTAATCGAGATTAGTGAAGATTAATTAAATAAAACAAGCTTATGGAAATTTTTTTATTTAATTAATTTAGAAGAATATGATTTTAGATTTGGAGAATTAGAGAAGGGTGAACAATATAAATAAATTGAGAATTTATTTATACATAGTTGACATATTAATTAAATAGCTAGTATTTAATTAATTAAAGGTGATGACCGATTTTAGGTGAATACAGTATCAAAGGAGACTACATAAATGCATTGATGTGCTAATCCATGAAAGCACAATTTAAAGAGGGAAGATTTATTTTGAAAAGATAGGGATAGAACAAATTCATGTTACAGAAATGCAGTTCTGATGAAATAAATGGTACAATTCCTTGAGTAGTAGCACTGATAATCTTATGACTATCTTGTTTACTTTGATTCAATATGGTCTATTTTACATAGAAAAAGAGTCTGAGATCTTGAATAGTCATCATGAGAGTTGAAAAGGGAATGTCACATAGAAATCTGAAGAGGTAATCGAAGAACAATTCAAAAGATAGTGTTCTCTTTTGAGTTCGTAAGAGTCATCATATCAACATGTTCATGGAATGATAGTGAACATGCATACATTAAATGCTTCATTTGCATCATTTTTCACATCATTTATTGTTGTCATGTTTAACATCATCCTTGTTGTAAACAATCATCATGAAGAATGTACATGCATAGTGGAATAGCATAGAAAACAATGAAGACGTTCATTTACAAGAACTCAAGCTTTCAAAAGAATTGCATATAAGCAATAGAAATTAAGTTCATCTCTTTATGATTGTTAATTACACATCATTTATGGGGTGAGTTATTGGTCACTATCATAAGTGACGTGTGATTAAAAAACATAAATAATAAAACATGAATCAAATATCTGAAGCTATCAAGAAGATATCAAGAAATATTAGGGGATAAGTGGAACAATCATTTGTTTCTACATGTGACAGTGAATACAAAAGATGTTGATCAGTAAGTGTTCATAATCTAGATAGTGAGTATCAAACATATAATCATAAACATGTTAGAGCAATGAAAGGCACTCTCTTTCTGGACAGGAGGGGCACCTGGCATTCATGACAGGTCAAGCAACATGACAGACATGATAGAGTTGTGAGAGTCTACAAAAAATTGATCATATAGAAAGGATAATAGCCTTTAGTGAGTGCATTTGTTTTATTATCAATGTTTCAGATTTGAAGGACAAACCTTGATAAAAGAGAGGAGCAAAATAAGCTACAGAGAGGGAAGATTTTTTTAGATTTTTCTCTCTGAGTGAAACAAAAACATCATTTTTTTTGCACAGAAAGTTAAATAAGAGCTACAAGAAAATACACCTTCTCTATACTTGTCAAAACCCATCTGGGTTTTCAGAAAGAAAGCAAATAAAGATGGAGTGATAGTGTTATATGTCTATGCCATGAGATAATACACAGTGCATACTTGAAAGTGTATGAAAATATGCCTCCTCAAACCCCATCAGTCACAATAATCTTGCAAGTCAGAGGTCACTGTGAAGACTGAATACATAGGAGAAGTCAGTGGTTTATGTTCCATGAAAAGAGAATAGTGGATTTGTATAGCAGCAAAAAAGAAAGTTTCAATGCCAAGAAGATAGAAGCTTTCCGTCAAATTCAAAGAATCTTGATTATGGTGATTCTTATAAAGACATGGTATTTACTTCAGTTAGAATTCTCCAATTCCATAATAGTGAGCTGCAAGGAGTTTAAGATGATAGTCAAGAATGTCCCAATTAGCAAGATTTTTATGACTCATAGAGGTACTAATCCACAATGAAGGGAAAAAGATAGTGCATAGTGTACATAATCACATATCTGGAAGGTAAAAGAAGTAAAATCTCTTAGTGGAAAATATTTTAAGATAATGATGGCTTCAATGTTTAATGATCAATCAAAATAGTGCACAAAATGGTGGCAACCATTTCAAGCAAAGGGTCATGAACAGTCATTATAAATGATGCAAAGAACATTGTTATGCATTTAAAGGTCAAACAACAAGAATTGGTTTTTTCTACCAAAGTCAAAAAACTTGTAGGAAATTTGCAGATAGAACTAGAAAAAGCAACTATAGGCTTAATATGAAGAATATCATTTGACGGCTTAAGTATTATATGTTCTTTTCCCTATTGGCAAGAAATTCATAAAGTGGTTATTTTATGTATAAAGAATAGAGATACAACAACTGAGGGTTTTGAGGTAAGTGGAAAAACTACGGCCATATCCAAATAAAGAATGTTGCTGGAGATAAACAATAAATGGAGGCACAAATTTTTTGAGAACCCAGTGTTTGCAGTGAGGAATATGGCCATGGACTGGCTATTGAAAAGAATATGTAGATTTTAAACAAAAGATGAAACAACCTATAAGAATGAGGCTTATATCTTACAATATTCACATACCCATTTGGGGTTTTTATCATTTTAATCCTACAATAGTTATTTTTGAGGTCAGCCATGAAGAAAATGACTGCAAACATGCCCTGCAGCCTATATTAATAAATGCCTCATAATATTTCAAAAAAATGTTCCATTTTCTTTAAGATAATACATGAAAAACAATAGGGAGAGAGTAAGAAAAGTAAAGGGAAATGATTTTATTCAATGATGGCTAGTTTTCAAAGCCTTATCTCTTCAGAAAAGGAAAATACTTTCAGAGGGAGTTACCTTGATTTCTTTTGTTTGTAAAGCTTTAAAACCCATGGTGAAAATGTTTTCTCAAAGCTCTAGAAGAAGGCTCATGGCGGCTAGATAAAGAAAGAGACACAAGAAAATGAAACAAGTGAGGGAAAATGAGAAGAAGTCATAGGATCCGCTACCTGTAAGGCCCAAAATCATTAACAAAGAAGCTTTTATTCACTTTTTTTTTCTAAAAAACAACTCACTAGCTTGTTAGTGTGGAAAAATTGACAAATTTTTGCACAGAATGCCTTTGTACTACTCAGAATCTGCCATTGAAGATCTATGTTGAGCTCCAAAACTTCCATCAAACCCTTGGTAGTGCGGTTGTAGCTTCTTCTTGAAGCTTTGAGCAAAGTGAAGTGTTTTCACTTCACTTTTGTCTTCCTATCTTTTAGGGTTTCACCCTAATTCTTTCAAAGGTCGATGACTTTATGGCATTTTTGCCTAAAGTTTAAAATGTATTTGTTAACATGTTCACTATGGGTTGGCCTCTTTTTACTTTAGAAATTGTCTAAGTATTAGTGCTAAGACTTTGATTTATGTCTTTCACCTTTTGTATATTAAGGATTTTAAATACTTTAATTTTGTTTTATCTTCAATGTAAAGTGTTTTAGTCTAAGTTATATTCATTAAATCACTTAAATTAAAATGCTATTTCAAATCAAATTGAGTATTTATGTCACATGAATGGATGGAGGACTTTAGGGAAGATTGAAATAGTTTGGAGTTTGATGCTTTTGAGGATATATAGGGTGGTTATTTTTCAGTTTATGAACACATGCCAAAGCATCTAGGGGAGGTTATTTATAGTTTTCCAACATGTGCCATGCATATAGGATCATTTATTGCATCTTGTTGGAGGCTTTGCAAGAATCTAGGGGTGGTTTTGCATGCCCAGATGCTTGGCATGGTCAAACCCACTTTCCTCACATGTTGGACACAGTTTTTGGGGGAACCTAGTGGCTCATTTTTAGGCTCTTTTGTGGGATCCGACCCAAGTTAGTTGGTGCTTCCTATTTTGATGCAACTACTTAGAGTTGAGTGACATATTCTCCTTTTGGACTCATTTTCTGAGTTAATTCATAGAATGCAGTTTTCTGGAAATAGTGATTTCTACAATCCTTCATCAGATTCCAGCATGCTTTGTAACTTGTCTTGACATGTAAAATAGTGAGTACCTTGGATATTAATAACATTGATCATTTTTCCTTCTCATTACTTTCTTTCTTGTGTGCATCCTTTTGTGGTGATTGATCGAGCTACTTGTGGAATATGCTTTTTCCTAGTATTTTTGTCTCACTGAAAGCACCTTGTTGCAAGATAGTATATTACTATAGTTTATAAGTTGTGTGTTAAATGTAAAGTTTCTAGTTGTGAGATATTATTTTCCTTCTAGGAGCTTATATCAACACCTTCTTATAAAGTACTTATGTGAGCAATATGCAAAAAATGAGTTGTGTGAGCTTTTTCTCAGCTATTAATTGAACTGTGTAATCAAGTTGTGTTTACATGTCTCATAGTCAATTTGGTTTATCACCATAGAATAGTATTTTTCCAGATTTCAGTTTAAGAATTCTTTTTCCCTTTTCCTTTGCAAAATCAGTAGATTAGGTGATAACCAAGTAGGAGCCAATCTTCTCTAGAGGTTGACCTCTGTTTACAAGCTACCCATAGCTTTAGAGGTCTTACCATGTTTCTCTAAATTGTTGAATTTCATATTCAATAGGGTGCAAATTTCAGTAGAAAACACTATCTAAGGTTGAGCCTTTTGGGCATGTACACGAGTATATTAGGTTGTCAATTGAAGAAGATATAATTTATTTCTTTTAATATTTTCTTAGTTATCAAGAACCTCTTGATATAGATAAGAGACATTTTCATGAGCATAATCATGAAAAACAAAAATATCTCTAGGGTACTCCTCTCTCTTAAAATAACCAAAATAATACAAATTAGGAGTTAGGTTGAAGTAGTGTGAGGAAAAATCTGCAAGAGAAACATAAATAAATGGTGATATATATATATATATATATATATATATATAAAGGGAGAGGGAGAGGGAGAGAGATGGAAGATACATAAATATAAATAGAGGGATATATATATATATATATATATATATATATATATATATATATATATATATATAGAGAGAGAGAGAGAGAGAGAGAGAGAGAGAGAGAGAGTGAGAGTGAGAGAAATATAAATAAATTTTGAGAGAGAGATAGAAAGAGATAAAAGAGAGGGAGAGGGAGATGGAGAGGGAGAGAAATAAAGAGATATGGAGATAGAGAGATAGAGAAAGAGAGGGAGAGAATAGAGAAGGATATATATATATATATATATAGAGAGAGAGAGAGAGAGATAATGATAATTATAAATAGATAGAGGGAGAGATAGAGATGATGTGTGAGAAACAAAAATATAAGGATGAAGAGAGGATATAGAAGTACAAAGATAGATAGAGAGAGATAGAGAGGTAGAGAAGGATAGGGAGAGGGAGAGAGATAGAGAGATACAAATAGGGAGAGGGTAAGAGACATATAAGAGGTAGTGAGAGAGATAGGAAAAGATAGAGGGATGTGGTGAAATAGAGAAATAAGGAAGAGGGAGAGGTATATATACATATAGAGATAGTGAGATAGAGAGAAAGAGATTCAAGGAGAGGGAAAGATAGAGAAAGATGAAGGAGATATGGATAGATAGAAAGAGAGAGATGGGAGATAGATAAAGTGAGGGATATATAGAGAGATATAGTCAAAGAGGGAGAGGGAGACATGAAGATATAGATATAGAAAGAAGTAGATATGAAGGGAGAGAGGGAGCAAGAGAGGGGGAGAGAGAGGGGGGAGAGATGAAGAGAGATGGACGATAGAGATATCGAGATAGAGAGGGATATATATAGATATAGAGAGGGAGATTAAGAGAGAGTGTGTGAGAGAGGGAGAGGGAGAGAAACATAAATAAATGGTGATAGAGATAAAAAGAGATAGAGGGAGATGGAGACGGAGAGGGAGAGGTAGAGGGAGAAGAAGAGGGAGAGGGATGATAGAGAAAGATAAAGAGAGGGAGAAATAGAGAGTTAAAGAGTGATGGGGAGAGAGAAACATAAAGAAATTGTAAGAAAGATATATAAAAAGAGATAGAAGGAGAGGAAGAGGAGGAGAGAGATAGAAAAGAGAGTGTTGGAGGTAGATAGAGGGGGAGGGAAAGAAAGGGGGGGAGATAAATAAAGAGGGAGGATAGAGATATAGAGAAGGAGAGGGAGAGATTATATAAGGAGAGGGATAAAGATATAAATATAGTGGGAGAGATATAAAGATATAAAGGGAGAGGGAGAGATGGAGAGATGGAGAGGGAGAGACATACAGAGATATCGATACATATATATATATAAATAGATAGAGGGATAGGGAAAGGGAGATAGAAAAATAGAGAGTGAGAGAGATATAGAGAGAGGGGGAGGGAGGGAGGATAGAGAGAGAGGGAGAGGGAGAGGGAGAGGGAGAGAGATAAATAGAGAGGGAGGATAGAAAGATAAATAGAGAGAGAGAAATAGAGAAAGAGAGGGAGAGATAGAGAGGGAGAGGGTAAGTGACATATAAAGAGATACCGAGAGAGAGGGAGAAGGTGAGATAGAGAGATGAAAATAGGGTGAGGGAGATACATATATAGATAGTGAAGATAGATAGAAATAGATATGATGAAAGGGCTAGATAGAGATAAATGAGGGATAGAGAGAGAGTGAGTGTGTGTTATGGGAGAGAGATAGAGTGAGGGAGATGTAGAAAGATATATTTAAAGAGGAAGAGAGATTAAAATAAGGAGAGAGATAGAGGGAGGAAGGGAGGGTTAGGGGAGCGACAAAGGAGGGAGAGAGAGAGGGGGGGATGGAGAGATAAAGAGAGAGAGGAAGGATAGAGAGATAGAGATAGGAAGAGGGAAAAACAAAGAGATAGAAATAGAAAAAGGGATAAATAGAGAGACAGAAATATAGAGAGGGATAAATAGAGAGAGAGAGGGAGAGTGACAGAGGGAGGGAGAGTGTGTGTGTAAGAGTAGGATGGGGTGAAACATAAATAAATTTTGAGAGATATAAAAAAGATAGAGGTAGAGAGGGATAAATAGAGAGATAGAGAGGGAGAGTAAGAGAGGGAGGGAGGGAGAGAGTTTGTGTGAGAGAAAGATGGAGAGAAACATAACAAAATGGTGAGAGATATAAAAGAGATAGATGGGAAGAGAGAAGGGGAAAGTGCACCAATTTTGACACAAAAATGGCTCTTAAGATACCACTTTTTCTTTGAAATCAGCAAAGTCTGATGTTCACAAGAAAATGAAGATAATTATGCTCAAAATTTGAAGATGAAACAAGAACAAGAGTTGTGCTATGAATCTACTTTATAAGCTACTATTTTTCTTTAAAATAATGAAGATTAAGGGTTTCAAAAAGCGGGGGGGCCCAAAAGTGGTCCTATTTTTATGAAAAAAATAGCATAGCGTCTATGGGCCCCTCCCTCTTTTGTTAACCTTTTTTTAGAATATCAAAAATTTGAATGGTGAGAAATTAGCTAACACCATGTAGTTTATCTCAGTTCTTTCAACTAATTTTTTAATGAATATATAATATTTTATGAATTTCGAAGTGGACACATCCTGAAAAGCTGAAATTTGAGTTTGCTCCCCCCTATTTTTTTGAAAACTAATCAAAAATATATTTTTTTTCATTACATGTAGAATGGATTCTAGTTTATAAAAATTTAATTTGATGAATGAGTAAAAATCTATACTAAAACTAGCACATGTTGGTTTTTGACAAAAAACAGAGGCACTAACAAGAGAAGTTATGGATGAAAACCTTAACATAATCAAAATGTTTAAAAAATTATATGGTTATAGGTAAGAGAGCCTAACATCATCACAATTTTTTATAAACTTGCATTGAAAGACATGTAAACTTGATGGTTAGCAAGGCCAAAAATGTGTGAAATTTTGTTACCCTTTCATAAAATCATGTCCTTGGCATGAAATGGTCAACCAACCCTTTGGGTTGGTATTTCCTAATGCATCCCATTTGGTGAGCACCAAATTTGGTCCTCACCAAATTACATGCATCATTTGGTGCTCGAAATTACATTGCCAAAAAAACTAACTTTTCTTTTCCTTTGTGTCTCTCTCCACCACTTTGATAAGGCTTGGAGTTTACAGTTTATGATCGATGATGGATAGTCGAGCTTTTTCCTTTCATTCCCTCTTTGTCTCCTTCCCTCTTAACCAATACTTACCCTATTCTCTCACAACCCTCTCTAGGTCTCTCCCACCATCTCTACCTTGCCTTTCCTTCTTAGCGTTTAAGGGTTGAGGGTTGAGAGATTAGGGTTTAAAGTATAGGGTTGAGGGTTTAATGTATAGGGTTGAGGGATTATTGTTGAGGGTTTAGGGTTTAGGGTTTAAGGTTTAGGGTTAAGGGATTAGTGTTGAGGGTCTAATGTATATGGTAGAGGGTTTACATTTGAGGGTTTAGGGTTGAGGGTTTATGGTTTAGGGTTTAGGGATTAGGGTTGAGGGTTTAATATATAGGGTAGAGGGTTGAGGGATTAAGGTTTTAAGGGTTAAAATTTGAGGGATTAAGGTTTAATGTATAGGGTAGAGGGTTGAGGGTTGAGGTTTTAAGGGTGTTTAAGGGTTGAGGGTTGAGGGTTTAGGGTTTAATGTCATATCTTGATTTCAATCCTTGTATTTTAAATAGTGAGAAAATTGAAATATTTAAAAAATAGAATTTATCATTTTATTTATGGATTTGATAAAATGCTATGATGAATTGAAAATGAATATTATGTAATTTTGTGATTAAAGAAATTATTTCATGAGATATTGGTTAAAGGTTACTGATAAGTGGAAAAGTGTAAGAATGTGTGTGCAAAAAATAGGTTGAAGGATGAGAACTTGATTGAGGTAGGCACACTTAGCTAGATGACCACGATAAGCAAGAATAAAATCTAGAATCTCACACACCACAATAAATCATGAAATTTGCATATGTTTGAAAAGATTATGAATTTCATTTATATTTTGTGTGAGAATTTTAATTAATGAAAAGAATGAGTCAGTGCATTCTTGCCTTACCTTGTCTAGTCCAAATTAATATTCAATAAAATTGGAAATGAAACTCATTTTCATCAAATACAATTGTCGTATGAAAAACGATTTCATTATGTTTTCTTTTAGACGAATTCGAATTGTATTTCAAATAAGGAAAATAAATGGATAAGTGTTGGCCTCCTACAATGATTTAACAATGAAACTCTTATAGCTGTGATTTAGAGATTGGACATCTAAACTGAATAGTCATTCAATCATCATGAAGGTGCATTTAACTTGTTAACCTAGGGACACAAACTTGAAATGGGTCAGCACAATATGTGCACTAGGAGCTCAAAGTAGCCATTCTCATTCTACAACTAAGAAAGATGCAATGCTGAAAGTAAATTTCTTGGAAAGGAATAACATAAATGTTGAACATCAACCAACAACCATAGTAAGCTTGAAACACATGAAAAAAATGAAAAATTGAACAACAAACAGAAAACTACTCTGTCTACTTTGGCTGCAGGAACAGTCACAAAATGGAATTCTAGTGGTTGCAGTAACAGTCAGTGCTAGATTCTAAAATAATTATTGAACAAAAAGTAATAACTAGGCTAAACTAAGCTAAAGGATGGATTGCTCACCAAGTGGGGCCCCTTGGATGAGTATCCTCTACTACTAACAAAAAATTAGATGCT
This sequence comes from Sequoia sempervirens, assembly GCA_007258455.2. Lineage (NCBI taxonomy): Eukaryota > Viridiplantae > Streptophyta > Pinopsida > Cupressales > Cupressaceae > Sequoia > Sequoia sempervirens. Next base: position 38,960 of record VDFB02178678.1, read on the forward strand.
TGAACTCAAAACTTTATTTTATTCATCAGGAAACATGAGTACAAAACAGTAGCATAATTATATCACTAAAAACTAAGAATGCAAGTACAATATTAGATTGCGCAACTGCCTGGAAAGGAGCATCTAATCCTTATTTATACTAACAACTAAGCAAGGTAGTCAAATCCATGAACAGGGAGGACGCCAATTTAGGGAAAGCAAATAAAATGGAGAGGCGGTTATGTGTGCATGGAATCTGGTCAGACATGTCTCGAGATTTAGCACAATAGTAATGCTAATATTTCTCAACAGCATTAAAGTTCACTACAAGGTGGTTACATTCGATTTGCATGGGGAATCTTTTGTCGTTGAGCTCCTTTGACCTTTGAACAATTCCCTTGTTGGACGTTATGGTGCATGCCCAACTGGCGGTGTCTTTCTCAATTTAGTATCTTTAAATTATATCTACATGGAAATGTTAGCACACACAATAATTGCACATCTATAACTACCTTAAATAACATTCATTAACCACATGTAGAATTAATATTGATAGTCCATATAACATGCCAATGTCATTAAAGATTTGCAGAAATAAGATTAAGCCCAATGCCAATAGTTCTGAGGCAATATCATAAAAATATCAACACTTAACATGAAGGTCCATGATATCTTCAACAAATAAACCATAAATTCTACCCAAAACTAGACCATAAACTAGGCTCATCACTCCCCCCAACCTAAGGTCTTGTTGGTCCTCCAATAGGAGAAGGGTTGTTCTTCTACTTGGTCAATGCTCTAAAATTTGCAATTGACAACTACCTACATTAGTGTTTGTTGTTCATGAATCAGGGTCCCAATAGAATCCTCCCAATTTGTCCAATCTGCTCCATCTCTGTCTCTCTGCAGCAATATCATAGTTGTAAAATATAAAGTTTGGTATGGGCCACATCAGAAGGGGTGGTTGAAAAGTTAGGGGAAGCCAAAATACTCCCTTTGTTCTTCCAACCTGTACATATCTATCAATTTTCTTAAGTGCTGCTACATCATTCTAGATGGAATGAGCCTCAACTTGTTTTAGTTCATCAGTTAGGATGTTCCATCTTTGTGAGAGGTATCTCTTCATGGTTTCCTCTTTTGCTTTTTCCTTTACCTCATACTCACCGTAGACTACTTCTATCCAAGGCATAATCCTATTACCATAGCTAGGTTTGAAAAACATTCTATGTCATTCCCTATAAATTTCCCTTAGGTTCCTTGATTCAGCTCTGATGGGCAAAGGAATGTTGGACTCCAATTGCTTATAAGCCCCATGTTGTTTTCCCCAACTAATCTCATTTTGTACCTGTTGTCTCCTAGAAATGTACCCTACACACAGTAATGAAACTGAGGTTTCTGGAGAAACATGGGATCACTTCAAGGCTGTAGGTCACCTAAATTGAAATGAACTTTCAGAGAAGGCCGGATTCCTTTGTGCTATCACCTAAACTAATGATCTTGTAAAGGGAAAAGGGAGAAGGAGTACATGAAAATGAAACTAAACTATGGTGATACACCATATTGATATGAAATCATGAAATTAAACAAGAAGAAAATACACTAGGAAACTTAATTGCTACTGTTTCACATACTCAAAACAACTCCTTTTAGACTTATGCATCATTCTTAATAGGTTTGATCTACATACACATCTTAGGAAGGAAAGATAAATTTCACAGCTTTAAGGTATGAGTGTAGACTTATAAAACACAGTTGAAAACTTGCATAATCAAAAGAAAGATACATAAATGAGAGTAGTACAAACATGAACACTAGCTTCCAAGGTAAACTCTGTGTTGTATTCCAGTTTCCAGTTGAGTTACAAAACATACATCAGTTGAGGAAGGATTGATAAAAAATCACTAACTATTCTTAGTGTATATTCGAACTATTTACAAAAAGGAAAAAAATGCCTTATATACATAAAAGATCTCGGCCCCTTAGGTCTTACAAAAAATATCAGTCTCAGAAAGATCTCCCATAGATCTTTTTATGGAGTTAATGCTACGTTCGATTGCATCCTTGTTTTCCATGTCGGTGTGAAGAGATTGCTTTGAGGGGAAGCCTTCTTGATCTTTCTGCAACCACCGCATTCACTTCTGCTCCTTATGTCGATCTTTGAATTCCCCCCAGTCGAGCTGCTTTGAATGCTCTTGAGCTCACGTTGCTTTTCCTTTTGTTAATCACCTTCTCCCTGGTCAAACCGCCATGGCTCACCCTTAGCTCACTTTGATTGGCTAGGCACATTTCACATAGATTCTTCAGGCGGTCAAAAGCTCCTCAGTTAGAATCGCATCTCAGCGAGACACTGGAAGTGTCTCATCGATGCTATTATGCCCCTCTGAAGCTATTGGCATAACATGGAATTGTCGATGAGAGTTCTTAGCGAGCCCAAAAGTCATGCCGATATTGCCTTTATTATCGCCCAGAATATCGGCAAGACCTCTTGCTTTCAGCAGGATGTTATAACGAGCCCATTAGAGTCACACAAAAAACTCCTCATCGTTGAGACCTTCACCCTTCGGTAAGACCCTTTGGCAAGCAACCACATTCCCTCCGAGCTCCTTTCATTTGATGAGACTCCCTGTTGGTCGGTGAGAGATCCTATTGATCTCTCCTTTTTTTTTCAAGCTCACTTGACCCCATCGCCGAGACATTCCCGAGTCGCCGAGACTTCTTAGCGAGCTCAAAATGTTACATCGAAGGCTCCCTTTACTTCGCTGAGATTACTCCTCGATGGGCTTCTTTATGTCGGTGAGACTTCCTTTCTTCGCCTAAACCTCACACTGAGGTCTTTCTTTCACTGAGTTCATTTTGATATCTCCCTGAGCTCCTCTTCATTCGGAAAGACACCCGAGTGTCGGTGAGATGTTTCACCAAAAGCAAGAGGCTATCCTGAGACCCTTCATCTTCTGTCGGCGAGACATCTTTGATGTCACCCCAAACGCATTCCATTCCATCAAGCTCTTTATTTCCTTCGACAAGATTGTGGCAAGTTGGGAAGACTTCATAGAGAGGTCCAACAGTCATATCGATTCCTGCTTTCCATCGCTGAGACCACCTTCATTCACTGAGACATCTTATAGAATTCCTTTTCCTTTGGAAAACTCTTCATTTTGGGAAGACTCTTGGTGAGACCCTTTGTTGTCGGTGAGACATTGGCCTGTCAGCCAGACCTCTCGGCAAGCTCCTTATCTCTCGGCGATGAGCTACTTTATCTTCGGTCAAGGAGACATCACCACCTCAGTGAGACCTCAGGGAAAAAACACATCGCTACACCGAAGTCAATCCACTTCGGCAAGACTTCAAGAAGTCACTAGGACCTTATGGTGAAAGCCTCAATCTATTGGTGAGCTCAGACCATTCCTCAATAAGACTCCCCGCCAGTCAGTGAGACCTCTGCCGATGACATGACCATTCGCTACGCTCTTGTCTTATCACTGAAACTTTGGCCGCTCGGCCAGACCCTTGGCGAAAACATCCTGTCTCCCCGAACTCGCATCTTTCAGCTAGACTTTAAGCCATTGGTGAGACTCATGTTGAAGGAAACAAGTTACACTGATATCACTTCCTCCTGGTGATATCTTCACTATCAGGGAGACTTCGCTTGGTTGGTAGGACTTACTCCAAAGTCACCAGGTTACACCAAAAGTAAAACCTTCGGCATGACCTTCTTTATCGGCCAGACCCTTGGCGAAAACATCCTACTTTGGTGAACTCACTTCCACTGTTGGTGAGACACCTCCTCATCGCTGAGACCACATAGTGATGAGAACCTACTTTGGCAAGAGCGCAACCTTTCCGGTCAACGAGACATACTCCCGTCGGCAAGATGCTATGCCGAATAATCAGCGACTCTCTCCTTTTCTTCAGTGAGACATCAGAGAGGTCTTAGCGACTCTCTCCTTAGAGGATTTTCATGCCGAAATTGAACAAGGTAGGCTTCCTAATTGAATTCCCTGCGACTAGCATCAGATTCATGACTTTTTCCCTTGTGTGAATGCTCCATTTGGTGCTCTTGAACCTCTGTCACATGATTTATTCTGCCTGATTGAGCCCATGGGTGAAAATTAGGTAATAGTACCCAAGACATAAATGACCTTAGTTGGACATCTCCAACATACAACAGTGGGTTCCAATCATGGTCTTCAGTCATAGCATAATTATGCAAATAAAACTCACACAACAAATTCTTCATTTCAGGTGAAGCAATCCAATAAGCATTGAAAAATTCAATAGCGGTCTCAATAGAAGGATTGAAACCTGAGACAATTCTTCCCAGCTTAAAAGAAAGATATTTCTCCTTCAAGTGCAGAGCATAGACCCTTGGAGGGGCCCTACACTCTAAAATCTATGGTACTAAGGCTGCCATATCATCCACATTTTTCTTCAATGTGGCAATTTCTGCATCCTTTTCTTCAATCTCCCCATCTTTCTTTTGAATTTCCTTCTTCAATCTACGCTTCTCCTCCTTCCATTCTTCTTCTCTTCTTTGCATTTCTTTTCATAAATGCATAGCTACCATGTGCATTGAGAAATCAAGGGGTTTATGCATTCCTACTAGCATTTTCCCTAGCACTGATGCTTGTTCTCCATATAGTACTAACTACAAGGATACAAGTTGTCTCATCAATTCAGGGTGCATGGGTATTGATTGTTTTTATTTTTGATGTTGCTATAGGAAATCTTGATTTTCCTCATACCCTTGATTCTCCACTTATTCTACAATGTTAGCAAGGTCTGCCAATGTTATGTTTGTTGTCTCAAATACATCCTCTTCCTCAACATTCACCTTCCTCATTGGAGCTTCTGTGTCCTCTTGTGATATTTCTCTAAACTTAGGGCTTTCCTGCGAAGGTGTACCAAAGACTAGTCCAGAAGGTCTTGATTTTCTGGGAGGGCTCTCATGTTTTTCTTTGGCTACAATATGAACAGTGTCAACCTTCTGCTTCCTAGAGCTTGGTAATTCTTTTTCTGTCGGCTGCTTCTTGGCTTTTCTTTTTCTCATCTCTACCTCTCTTTTCTATGCCCTAGTTTTCATTAGGATGCGAAGTGGAATATCATCATCAGAATCTGGGGGAGAACTTTCTTTGTCTGAGTGCTCTTTCCCAGAAGAGCTAATTTCTATGGTTTCTTCTACTATAGGAGGGTTTGCACTAGGGCCTACGCCAAAGGTTGAAGCACCAAGAGTGGCTTCAACCATGCTCAATCTCCTACTAGACCTACGGGGTTGAGGTAAAACCCTATGTTGCAAGTGCTCAAGTTTAATTTGATCAATTTTTATGAATTCTTCCTAGGTCATTCCAGATACATCATGCAGAGACTTCTCAACTAGCAATTTAATCAAACAATGGTGGGAAAAAAAATTGTCCCTACCTTTTTGAGTCTTGACCACCATGATTGAAAGAAGGTTGCATAACACGTTTGACACATTCATCCTCCTCTCATGCCTCATGTGGTTCAAAAGCTTGAAGTGCACATAATGCATATTTGACTGGTGACCTTCATAGGTGATATATTTTATGACATAAACAATTATCTGCTTCCATGGCTTGGGAAAATACTTTCTCGTCGCCCTTTGTTTATCTATACTCAATGGAGGGTCGCTTGGTTTTGTAAATTCGGCCCTAACTAACCTGACATCTCTAGAATAGGGTAATCTTCACCGTTGGTAGGTAACCCTCTAACTTCTGCAATTATTTCTTCAGTAGCCAATATTTCCAACCCTTTTACCACGACTTTCCATTTAGACAATGTCTTGGTGAATTCAGTGCAATGCCTTCATTGAAACCATCCAACTTCATGAAATAATCTAACCAACCACAGTTTCTGAATTCAGCTAGGTAGGGTACATCTTGCAGTAATACATTGTGCACTATGGGTTCATTTCAAATTAACCCACCTCCCATTGTCTCCAATCAAACAATCACTCTGTCGTTTACTTCCTGGAATTCTCATCTGAAAACCAAATTCACCTTCCTGCAACACTTGCTAAATTTCCAATGCCAATGTCAATTGAATTTTCCCTTTTTACCTTTTGTTTGCATCTTGAGATTGTGATAGGGTTAATAATATCAAGGAAGGAGTAATAAAGGAAAGCTATGATGGAGAGAAATGGCGGTGACAGTTGGTGTCACTTCACACATGCGAGCCGTCCTCTCACTCATATTTCAAATCAGTTCAATTTAAATTTTGCTGACGTAATCCAACATGGAATAACACATGGGAAAAGTATTCACATCTTTTTCCTCCCCCCAACCTAAATTTGGGCATGTTTCCTCACATGTGGAATGATGATTTAACAGGGGTAGGGAATAATGGCATGCTATGGTGAACGTCCATATTAACATACACCAATTAAATGAATGCACTAAAAGACCATTAAGATATAACAATTAATGCACACATACCTGAATGTATGGAATATGCATTGCAAATATTGTGGAGAAAGTACCGTTTTCCTGGAATATGCATTGCAAATATTGTGGAGAAAGTATCGTTTGCCTTTTTAGGAAATCAGTCGAGCAATTAATGAAAATGAGGTGGAATGAGGTAGAGTGGAATGAAGTGATGTGATGGAAGAGAGAGAAAGGTAGAAATGGATGGGCGAAGAAATGGACTCCCACATAAGTGGAAGTCTTTATTATGACAAGTACATACCTTAATTAGCCAAAAGGAGGGACACTAGGTCCACTTCCTTCAGCTGTAGGAAGCTTAGGTGCAACATGTTGAGTGAATTGTTGCAAGAACTACTCTTTGGAAGTTGGCTTGTGATATAATCTGAGGCGATGACCATTGACAAGCAACTTAAATATGACTGGGTCAATAGTAGTGAGCTGAACAACACCATTAGGGAATACTTCAACAACCTCATATGGTCCTAGCCACCTTGTCTGTAAATTTCTAGCATTGTCCTAATATCTAGAATCATAAAGCAATGCCCAGTCTTCTAGTTGGAATTTCTTGTCCTTGATAAATTTATCATGCCACCTTATTCTCTGATTCTGCACTACCTTAGTGTGATACAAGGCTGCTCTCCTCATCTAGTCCAAAGCATTCAGCTGTAGGAGCATTTCTCTTTGTGCCTCAGAGATATCCATCCCTAAATCTGCTGCAATTCGAAGAGTCTTATGTTCAAATTCAATGGGAATCATATATGTCTTTCCATAAAACAATTCAAATGGAGTGAAGCCTATAGTTGTTTTCCAAGTAGTTCTATAGGCCCAAACAGCTTCTGGTAATTTGTTTTCCTAGTCCTTTATGTGGATAGCTACTTTTTTGGTCAGAAAATCTTCAATTTCTCTATTGGTCACCTCAACTTAACCATTGGCATGTGCGTGATAAGGATTATACTTCCTATGTCTTATGTTGTACTCATTAACTAGTGTTGCAACAAGGGTTGATGTGAATTGAGTCCCTTGATCAATCACTATCTCTCTTGGAACTCCATACCTTGTGAAAATATCCTCATAAATAAATTATGCAACCTTGTTATCTTTTCATGCTTCATAGCCTTAACTTCTACCCATTTAGTTACATAATCACTGCACACCAGGATATAAGACTTACCATTTGATGGAGGGCCAATGGGTCCTACAAAATCCAATCCCCACTTGTCAAAGGGAGTGATTACCTGAGGGAAAGTGGCATCTCATCAAATCTAGCACATTTTCTGGTATACATTCTTGCATCCTTGTGGAGTGTTGGCTAGTAATATCCCGTGTTCAAAATCTTCATTAATGTCCTCTTGGTTGAAAAATGTCCTCCACATGGTTCATTGTGGCATGCATGCAAAATGTCATATGTTTCATCTTCTCTCACACATCTCCTCATGACATGGTCTGGTCCAGTATAAAACAAACATCTAGCAATCCATGATAAAGGAAAAGATTTTTCAATGAGTTCCCTTCTCTCTTTTGGGGATAAATGAGGTGGAACTCTACCTATGACTAGATAGTTAGCTATCTCAACTTACCAAGGTGTTTGTACACTGATGGAGAATAGATGCTAATTAGGAAAAGAGTCATCTATGGCTTGATTATCTTCTAATGTAGTCAACCTTGAAAGAAAATCTGCAACAACTTTGGCCTTCCCTGGTTTATCCACAATGGTTATGTCAAACTCCTGCATCAACAATAACCATATTGCAAGCCTACTTGTGATAAGAGGTTTATTCATGAGATATCTAATGGTTTCATGATCAGTGTGCAAAAAGATTTGATAGTTTTTTATGTAGTGCCTGAATTTGTTCAGGGCATAGATCATTGCCAATATTTCTTTCTCTTTCACTTTATAGTTGAATTCAACTTCTTGCAAATTTTTGCTGAAAAAATAAATGACATTTTCAATAGCTCCTTCTTTATGTCCTAAGACTGCTCCTATGGCATAATCTGCTACATCTGTATGGATGTGGAAAGGAATCTCCCAATTAGGTCGTTTGAGTATAGGAGCATGAGTCAAGGCTACCTTCAAATCAGAATATTCCTTGTCACAATCTTTAGTCTACTGGAACTCAACATCTTTAGTGAGGAGGGTATATAATGGTGTTGCTATTTTTCTAAAATCCTTGATGAAGTTCCTATAATAGCCTTCATGGCCCAAGAAACTCCTAACATCCTTCTATTTTACAGGTGTAGGTAGATTTGTGATTACCTCAATCTTTGCAGGATCTACTTGAATTCCTTTGTGAGAGATGTAGTGTCCAAGAACTACACCTTCATGCATCATCATGAAGCACTTTTCACTATTTATAGAGAGATTGTGATCTTCGCATCTTTGTAGGAATTTCTTGAAATTCTCCAATGCTTCATTAAAATCAGCACAATAGGTGGTGAAATCATCCATATAAATTTCCATACAATCATGAGAAATGTCTAAAAATATGCTAATGACTACCCTCTAAAAAGTTGTAGGTGCATTGCATAAGCCAAATGGGAGTACCAAGTAGGCATAGGTCCCCCATGGATAGGTAAACGTGGTCTTCTCCTGGTATTCTAGTACAATTTGGATCTAGTTGTAGCTGCTGAATCCATCTAGAAAAGAAAAGTATTGCTTTCCTGCAAGTGAGTCCAAAACTTGATCTATGAAAGGTAAGGGAAAATGGCTCTTTTTGGTAGCAATATTAAGTTCTCTATAATCAACACAAACTCACAATTTCCCTCATTTTTTAGGCACAATCACTAATGGATACACCCACTAGCTATTTGAAATGGGGTAGATAAATCTTGCATCTAGCAACTTCTGCAGTTCTCCTTTTACAATTTCTCTCAGTCTAGGGTTAATTCTTCTTTGTGGCTGCCTCACTAGATTGCAATCATCTCTGATTTAAATTCTATGAGTGCAAAGTTTAGGATCCAATCCCTTCATCTCATGATAGTCCCATGCAAATGTATGCTGGTGGATCCTCAGTAAATTTTCTAATAACAATTGTTGTTCTTTACTCAATTTGATGTTAACATTCAGATACTTTCCTTCTGACACTTGTACTTGTGTAGTTGACTCAATCATAGTTTCTTCATTAACATATGGTACCTTAATTTCATATGGAAACAATGTATGGGACATACCTGTTGCTACAGGAAATCCATCTACAGGAAGAGTGGCTGCAGGAACAATGGTTGCAAGAAGAGCAGGCAATAGTGTCTTGACTAGAGTAGCAGAATGATAAGATGATGCTTCCTCCACTTCACAATGGTTCTGAATAATTTTAACCAATACTTCATCTTTGTCTTGAAGCTACATGAAGGATTTTCTTCCTAACATCATGAGCTGCGCCACATAATTAAATTCCTCAGCCTCTTCATCAACATGTGGCCACACAGGATTATCCTCATCATGGGATGACTGAGAAGGAGGATAAAGAGCAAAATTTTTGGTACTCTTCCCATCATAAATGGTCATGTCACCTGACCAACATCCAATATATGTGTATGTAGTTGCTAACCATGGCCTTCCAAGAATAATGGGATACTCACCTAGTGTAGCTTTAGGAGAAAGAATCATGAAGTTTGTTGGGTACTCCTAGGAATCTAGAATCACCACAAGATCTTCCACTATACCATCAGGCTTAACAATAGAACTATCAGTAAGTTGTAGGACAGTAGGAGTAGATCTCATGCTTGCAACATTTAGTTGTTGCAAGATGTCCTTGGTCATTACATTTATTTCTTCCCCTAAATCAATCAGAGCATTCTTTATTTGAATCCCATTTATAACAACTGCTACCACAGGACTACCTGAGTCATTGTACTTGGGGATAGTCACTTTTCCAAGCATGATGTCAACTAGCTATCCCACCTCATGAACTGTAGTGGGGTCTTTCTTCTTCCTGCCTAGCTTCTTGAGGCATGCTTCTTTGATTTCCTTTCCATAGATTGGGACATCCTTTATGGCCTGAAATAGAGGTATTTGGACACATATATGCTTCAGCTGATCCAAGATATCAAAGGTTGTGTTCTCCTTTTCTTCCTTCTTGGAAACTTCCAATCTCTAAGGAAATGGTGGTTCTTGTTCAATTTGCTTGACTTGGACTGGTTTAGGATTTTTAGGTGCACTTGGTTGAATGGGATCATTTAGAGGTTCCTCCTCCTCTTCCATAGGAAGCTTAGTGATAATGGGTTTGGAAGGGGTTGGTAAAGTAGTTCCTGAACACAAGTGGATGTCACTTACACTCACAACATATGCAGGGAATTTATTTGAATCAACAAAGTATACAAGCTGATGTTGTGGTTTGTTATTTGGATTGGGTGTGGGCTGAGTTGGTAGCTAAGTAGGTTTAGGTGTATTTGAGCTTGAATTAGCAGGTGGAGGCATTATAGTAGGCTGCATGTAACTGTTTGTCTGGGTAGGCCATTGTGTCCTCCCCTCCATTGATTTATTTGTTTCCAATTTCCTGGAGGTGGTTGCCAATGCCCTTGAAATTGCTGCCAATTCCCTAGAGGTTGTTGCCACTGGGATGGAGAGTTTTGATGATTGGTCCAAGCATTTGGAGGGTTACCCCAAGGTTGTGGCAGATATCCTCCATAGATGGATGGATATGGGAGCTGCCATTGGTTACCAGATGAATAGGAATTGAAATATGGCCCAACATAAGAGAGTGGATTTGGTGGCATACCTTGTCTTGGATCCCAAGGCCTCCTTTGTGCAACATAGTAGACTTGATCTTCTTCAATCTGAATTGGCTTAAACTCAGGTGCAATCTACTTGCCTTCAATATTAGCTACCATCTTGCATCTGCAGTCCTTCTTCTTTTTTCTGCAATGGGGGCAATACTTTGCCAACATTGCCTCTACCTCCTCTTGCTTCTTCTTGGCCTGAAGTGTATCTAGCTGAATAGCTAGATTTTTTATAATGTCTTGATTGAAGTCTACTAGCAAATGAGTAATCTCCATTCTTGAAACTCCACTAGTAGTTGAATTACCCATGGAAGATTGGTAAGATCTCCCTTTCTTTGAAGCTACCCTAGAGTAGTTCTGACATATTTTTTTGATATCCTCCCAAGGAACTTGGGAGATATCTCCTCCTCCCATCAGGTCCAAGGCATCAGTGTAGCTATCATTGATTCCTCTCAGCAAAAGCAACTTTTGTGAGTCTTCATTAAGTGTATGGTGTGGATATTTTTGTAGGCAAAATAAAAACCTTGCAATACAATCCTCTAGGCTCTCATCTTCCTTTTGTTGCATCCTAAAAATGTCACCTCCTCTCATGTCACTACCCCTACAATACTCCTTGTATTTCTCAAGGAATTTTGTCTTCATGTCCTCCCAAGTTTCCATAGTATCTATGCCTAGGCCCATGAACCATCTTAATGCAGCTTCTTTCAGAGTGGTTGGAAATAGCTTAAGCCTATGGGCATTGGTGGTATAGTCATAACTTCTGCAGATTATGTCAAACTCAAACAAGAAGTTATCAGGATCTTTTGAGACAAGTCCATAAAACTTGGGGAGTGCTGAAGTAGGGATATTTTTTATGTTGTCAACTTCATTCGGATGGGCAATGGGGAAAGGAAAATTTGGTTGGTTAGGTCTGTTTCTATTTGCATCACCCATGCTTGCTTGATGTAGTTCCAAGGAAAAGGGATTCTCAAGCTAATTTTGGTCTTCAGAGGAGACTTAAGAGCTAGTCAGATTAGGAAATGCATCAACAAAGGGGTGTGGATCTTCTTCTTCTTCTTCTTCTCTTGGTAGGTTCTGATATTCAACTAGTTGGAATGGATTAGGATTGTTAAAAAGGAATCTCCCATAAGAATCCCTTCTCCTTCCTCTATGCATGTGGTATCAACTCACTATCAACAAACTTACACAAAGAATTGGTAAAGAATAAGGGGGGTCATTACTTCCTAAATGAGGGTATAGTAAGAACAAATTCTAGAAACACTACAACAAGAAAAACTACCAATGACTCCAAAGAACTCCATAGTTTGACACCATCCCCAATAATGGCACCGAAAATGTTGGCCTCCTACAATGATTTAACAACTAAGCTCTTACAATTATGATTAAGAGATTTGTCTAAACTGAATAGCCATTCAATCATCATGAAGGTGCATTTAACTTGTCAACCTAGGGACGTGAACTTGAAATGGGTCAACACAATATGTGCACTAAGAATTCAAAGTAGCCATTCTCATTCTATAGCTAAGAAAGATGCAATGCTGAAAGTAAATTGTTTAGAGAGGAATAACATAAATGTTGAACATCAACCAACAACCCTACTAAGCTTGAAATGCAGGAAAAAAATGAAAATCTGAACAAGAAACAAAAAACTACTCTATCTGCTTTGACTGTAGGAATAGTCAGTGATATATTCTAAACTAATTACAAAACAGAAAGTAATAACTAGGATAAACTAAGCTAAAGGATAGATTGTTCACCAAGTGGGCTCCCTTGGATGATTATCCTCTACTACTAATGAAAAATCAAATGCTCAAACTCAGAACTTTATTTTATTCATCAGGAAAAATGAGTACAAAAGAGTAGCATAACTCTATCACTGAAAAATAAGAATGGAAGTACAATATTCAATCACACAACCTCCTGAAAGGAGTATCTAATCCTTATTTATACTACCAACTAAGCAAGGCGGTCAACTTCATGAACTGGGAGGATTCCAATCTAGGCAAAGTAGAGAAAATGGAGAGGTGGTTATGTGTGCATGGAATCTGGTCAAATGTGTCTGCAAATTTAGCACAACAGTAATGCCAATATTGCTCAACAACATTAAATTCCACTACAAGGCAGTTACATTCGATTTTCATGGGGAATCTTCTTCCATCAACCTCCTTTGACCTTTGAACGATTCCCTTGTTGGACATTATGGTGCATGCCTAGCTGGCAGTGTCTTTCTCAATTTAGTATCTCAAATTATATCTGCATGGCAATGTTAGCACACACAATAATTGCACATCTATAACTACCTTAAAGAAAATTCATTAACCACATGTAGAATTAATATTGATAGTCCATATAACATGCCAATGTCATTAAAGATTTGCAGAAATAAGATTAAGCCCAATGTCAACAGTTCTAAGGCAATATCATAAAAATATCAACACTTAACATGAAGGTCCATGATATCTTCAGTAAATAAACCATAAATTCTACCCAAAACTATACTATAAACTAGACTCATCAATAAGATGGATATGTAAGTTGAAAAAAATATACCTTTTGAATATATGTACATACGTATATAGTCTTATGGAGGTGAATAGTACATATAAATGTATATATATACATACGAGTATGTAAATATATATGAATGTTTTTCCTCGGGTTTAATTTTTTTTTTTGTCATAGAAAATATTGGAATTGTGGAATAAAATATGTAACTCCCATCATTAATGGGATAGGGTCTGACCCCTTCCACAAAAAAAAAGCTTCACTCAACCTTCAAAAACAAGAGTGGGTGGCTAGGTAAGGTTATGGAGACAGAGGAATTCAAGACCACTATCTCCTAAAATTAGTAAGAAGAGATTTGAACGAAAGAAGGGGAAATTAAGCAGTGAACAGAAGAAGAGAAAAGTAGGAAAAATCAAGGAGGACCAACTAAGGGGGAAAAAGTAGAGGAATTGAAGCATTGTTGCCATTCTCATCATTAGTTTTGTAGAGAAACTAGGTAATGAAAAATCCTTTATTGATGTTGCTTGAAATCAAATGAATTTTCTTCATTTGTAACCTTTTAAGCTTTGTGCGACCTAACATTCGTATGTATTCTCTATTGGTCAATTTATGTCGAACTATGTTGGCTCAACTGGGGCTGAAGCCTTCACAAAGAACCTTTTCCTTGTTATATCTTGCATGTGAGGGTATTGAATAGATCCCCACAATGAAATCTTACCCATGTGTTCATCTTTCACAAGGTTGAGGCCATTTGACTGACCCATAATAATGTATTGTCTTATCAATCTCTATGAAGCAATGTATGTTCGGTGATTGGCTTGTATTGTTTTATCACTACCCTATGGGCACCATGTCTTATGGTTGAGTGATACATATCACTAATGGTTTCCAATAGAGAACGACATGCATCATTCAAATGTATGTATATGTTATCATTCCACCTTTTCGGTGGTTAACTATGGAAAAGACCATGCATGGATGAGCTAAGGTTATTATTGTCATTTGTTGATAGCACTCACCAAGCTCTGTGAAGGTTAAACTATGAAGAATGAAGTATCATTCTTTGGAGACTTTAGCTGAATGATTTCATCATTTGATTTATATACTTCTCAAACAAACGATTCAAGGTTCATGTAAGTTTAAATGTTAATAGATACTGTGAAACAATATTCAACCTTCCTATGTCCGTAAGATATAGAATCCATTTTGGATTATCATGAAAATGTTAGTGCATGTGTATATGTATACACACACACACACACACACATATATATATACACATTCTTTCTTTTGTTATCAATGTCGATTTACTCCAGTGTTTTATCCAGGGTCAAAGAATGACCCACTAAGCTAATTGTTATATGAGAAATGTATTTGGTGCTTCCATACAAATGAAGATCCCACCATATCTTAAATATAATTTTATAATGAAGACCCTGTTGTGGAATCGATATCATGTTATCATCTTCATGATAACATGCATATCGACCACTTTTCCTTTGAAAGTGTAAACTTGTTTGATAGATCATAATAGTTATGTTGATTTGATTTATTGATGATGTTTTATGAATTGTTACAATGAAAATTTTCAAATTGAACAACAAACATACATGATTAACGTGAAACAGACAACCTAGAAAAGTAGAATTGGAATTAATTGAATAAATTCTTCCTTTATGAATGAACTGATATTTCCCCAATAATGATTACAAGGAAAATTATAAATAAATCATGTTGGTTAAATGTCTATGGATAAATATCTCTGAATTATTAAATGAAGCATTTGAATAAGTTGACATTGATTTTTTCTGAATATGGATTTCATGTAAGGATGATTTTTCTTTTCCTATTCAGAATGTATATGCATTCTCCAAGTTTGTTCACTTTAGGCATATACATGCACGCACATAAATGTTTCATCTATGCACATGCACATACATGCAGTATACCTTCTGATTCATCTTGATTAATCTTTGAGTAAGATTGTTAGAATTGACTGCAAAGAAAGGAACTGTAGTGATAGAATAGTATGGATTTGCAACATGTAAATGATGGACTATGATGGATGAATGAATGGTTGTACTTGATTAAAATGACTTGTTTGTGGACAATTAATGAAATGGAATGATACATGAATTCAATGGTAGACTGAAGCACATTGGAATATGTTGTTAATAGATGGTCTAAAATGGAGGGATAACCCTTTGATATGATAAGCTTTTCTTCTGGGAATGGGTGCCAGAGAGTGTAGATTTGCTTTTCCAAATCTAACCAGAGTTGCATTTTATGCAGCATGATCTTGGCCAAGCTTTATAGTCACTTTTATATATGTATACATAATAGATTGTGATATTTATCCTCTCTCTGATGTATTTGTTTACCTAACAAGAAACTTTCATATTCTAACAAAGTAGATAGAAATGCATGTAGTTAGGCACACATAGATTCCACCTTGCAAATTGTATCTCTTGCTAAATGTTTCGTATAGGGTTGGGTATTCTTTGATGGATTGAAGAATTATCGGGAAGCAATGCTTCATGGTTGGGTGGAAAAGCACCTCAATCATGTTCTCGTTCACCAGTGGAGGCAAGCTGTCATAAAGGAATCATAGCAGAATTCTATTATGTATATGTGTCATTGATGAAAAAGGAAAGTATTGATGTAATAAGAAGAAAACTATGTAATTGTGAATTGACTTTGAGGCTTAAATTCCAAGTCAAATTGTATGTGACTATTGACATTTGGAAATGAATATTCTTTTATTTTAGGTTTATTGGTGATTTATGAACATAAAAGTGCTAAATGGAATTAGCTATGGAATTTGTGTCTTAAATATTAATATTTATAATTTCAATTTTTAGTTTGATGGTATAAATTTAGTTGAGCATGTTACATTGAAGGGTTGAGGGTTGAGGGATTAGGGTTGAGGGTTTAATGTATAGGGTAGAGGGTAGAGGGTTGAGGGTTTTGGTTGAGGGATTAAGGGTTTAAGGTTTGAGGGTTTAAGGGTTGAGGGTTGAGGGTTGAGGGATTAAGGTTTAAGGTATAGAGTTGAGGGATTAGGGTTGAGGGTTTAATGTATAGGGTAGAGGGTTGATGGATTAGGGTTTAAAGGTTGAGGGTTTAAGGGTTGAAGGTTGATGATTGAGGGTTTAAGGGTTGAGGGTTGAGGGATTATGGTTTAAGGGTTGAGGTTTGATGGATTAGGGTTTAAGGTATAGGGTTGAAAAATTAGGGTTATGGGTTTAATGTATAGGGTAGAGGGTTTATGGTTTAAGGGTTGAGAGTTGAGAGTTGATGGTTTAAGGTTTGAGGTTTGAGGGTTCAGGGACAAGGATTAGGGTTGATGGTTAAGGTACTAGGGTTTAAGGTTTGAGGGTTGAGGCTGATTAAGGTTTAATGTATAGGTTGAGGGATTAGGGTTGAGGGTTTAATGTGTAGGGTAGAGGGTAGAGGGTAGAGGGTAGTGTTGGATGTTGTGGTTGTGTTGTTGATATGTGGTTGTCATTGATGTCAATACTATTGGCATTAATGTCTTAGAGGTTGTATATGTCGAGGATATTGAGAAAATTGTAATAAATAAGTTGCAGGTTGTTAGTGGTGAAGTGAAGTTTTGTCAGCCGGTTAGCTCAGTATGTTGATGTTTAAAGGTTGTGGATTAAAGGGTTTCTTGTCGAGTATATCTAGTTTATCCATGTTAATTTTTAGAGATCCGTGTGAAGATTTGATCGAGTTATGAGCAATTGTATTTTGACAGTCATTTTGTTGCTTCAGTTGGTGTTCCTAAATGAAGATGATGTGATTCTAGCAAGTTCAGTTGTTGTGGATGCTTCTTTGGTGATTCATGATGTTTGTGAATGTTTCTAGATCATGCTCTATCTATGTTTCACATCTGCATTGATCATGGTGCTTGTGATTGGAGATTTTCTCTTCTGTGTTCATGTTTTTCATGTTCTTGGCCAACAGGGTGTTGTAGTGTGTTGTGGATCTTCAAGGAATAATTATTTGAAGTGTTTTCATGTTTGAGGATTTTATTTTGGGTCTTCACTATGTTTTGGCTGACATTGGTTGATTCACATTAATAATATTTAATGATTTGGGCTAACAATTTGCATATGTTTTATTATTTTATTGAGGCCGACATGTAGCGATGTAATTTCTTGTTGCAGATATATCTATGAATTTTTTTATCATTTGAAGGCATAAGTGTGTGAAGTGTGCAAGTCCTATGTGCGAATAATGTTTAGATCTTTCGAAGGCAGAAGAAGGGTGTGAAGAAGAGTGAGAAGATTTTTTGTGCTTAATCGAAATTGTAATTAGGCATTAGTAGATGCTATTTTTCTCAGTTCAAATCTTGTGGATGTAATCTGAATCTTTCTATAAGACAATGTGTCTTCCTTGGGAAGTAAGCCTTTCTATAATTAAGCAGTGAGCTCTAGGAAATTCTCCTGAATGCATGTTCATTCCCCATTTCATTCTCTTATACTTTTAACAGGGTATAATCTTGTGGACTGGCCTCCACCATGGTTTTTCCCTAACAAGGTTTCCACGAAAAAACCTTGGTGTTATGTGTGTTTCTGATGTGTTGTTGATTTATGCTTTCATGGTTATTGATTAGATCTGAGAATAAGGTTAATAAGTGATAAGTTTGAAATTCTATGACAACTGCTTCACCCCCCTCTCAGTTGTCTGCCCTTGTGTTTCCAACAATTGGTATCAGAGCAAGTTCCTTGGAAGAAATTTAACAACTTGAGGTAATCCGAGATGGCAACATATAAGAAGGATAGTTCAAGATTTGATGGAACAAATTATTCTCTGTGGAAGGCTCAAATGGAGTGTCATCTGAGATGCGTTGGTGAACCTTAATAGAAAATTACAAAGAATAGGTATGTTATTCCACATAATGGTCCTTCTATTGCAGATGAGATTAAAGAAGTTGAGTACAATATTAGGGCTAAGGAAGCATTGTTTAGTGCTTTGACTGATTTTGAGATGACAAATGTTATGGATCTGATGACTGCTTATGAGATTTGGAAAAAGTTGGAAACTTTGTATGAAGGTGATGCTAATGTGAAAATTGCTAAGTTGCAAAGTTTGAAAGGGAAATGCGAAATGTTGAGAATGGGTGATGATGAGAACATTACTTCTTTCATGCAAAGAGTGAATGAACTTGTGTGTGGTATTAGATGTGCTAGTGGATGATTGGAAGAATCAGAGATTGTTGCTAAAGTGCTTAGATCCTTTCTTGTTGCTGACAAAGTTAAAGCTACTACTATTGAGGAGCTCTAGAATATAACAAATGTAATCAAAGACATGTTGATTGGTAAGCTTACTACTTTTGAGTTGAGTGAATTTGGTGATGCCCTTCCTAAGATAGAATTTGCATTCAAGGCTACTACTTCTAGAAGAGATAAATAGAGATATGATTTGGGAGAAAGTTCTTTTAGAAAGGTATTCAAGTATGAGGAGGAAATGAGAGAGATTGAAGAAGAGGAGAGAAAACTTGAGGAGCTTGAAGCACTTATTTTCAAAAGAGAAGCCAGTGGAAAAGGTAAGTATAAAGGAAAATTTCCTATTTAATGTTTTTCTTGCAATAAGATAGGTCATTTTGCATCAAGGTGTATGGAAAGAGTTCCTAAGCCAAAACGTAACAATCCTAGATTTCAAAGAAAGTGTTATTATGTTGCTGATGAAGGTGTGACAAATGATGAATCTAATAAAGGAAATGGAAGCGAAGATGAATGGGTATTTATTGCTACCAAGGAAAATGATCCAACCCCTATTTAATCTGCTAGTTGCTCAAATGTGAAGAAAGCTCTAGCAGCCAAATTTGAAGAGAAGGATGAATGGGTGATTGATAGTGGATGCTCTCATCACATGATAGGTGATAAAAGCAAATTTGTGAGTCTGGAAAAGTATGATAGTGGTGTTGTAAGATTTGGTGATGACAAAGCTAGTGTAATCCATGGTAGAGGATGTATTTCTCTTGATGGTAAGAATAATACTGATGATGTTCTCTATGTGGAACGTTTGAAGCATAATCTTTTAAGTGTCAGAAAAATGGTTGACAAGGGATACAATCTTCAATTCAAGAATGGAAAGTGTAGAATATTGGGAAGTTCCAGAAATGTGATTGCTTCAGGTACAAAAACAAAAGGTAACATCTTTCACCTGAATGATACTGGTAAAAGTTGTTCGATTTCTTAAGTTGATGAAAGTTGGTTGTGGCATAGGAGAATGTGTCATGTAAACTTTGACAATATTATCAAGATAAGTTCTACTCAGGTAGTGAGAGATACTCCTAAGTTAGTAAAGCCTACTAATACTATATGCAAGGTATGTCAATTAGGGAAGTAAACTGTAAATTCATTTAAGAGCAAACAACATTGTTCAAATGAAGTGTTGGAGCTTGTTCATACTGATCTGTGTGGTCCTTCAAGAGTCAGAAGTTTACAAGGAGATAGGTATTTCATATTACTTATTGATGATTACTCTAGATTGATGTGGGTTACTTTCTTAAGGGAGAAATATAAAGCTCTAGAGAAATTCAAGATTCTTAAGCCTATGGTTGAGATAGAGACAGGTTTGAAGGTTAAATGTTTGAGATTAGATAGAGGTGGTGAATTTACTTCCCATGAGTTGAATTATTTTTGTGAAGTGCATGGGATAAAGAGACAATTATCTGCCCCGCGGACCCCTCAGTAAAATGGAGTTGTGGAAAGGAAGAACAAGACAATTCAAGATGCTGCTAGGACCATGATGTTGGAAGGAAATGTTCCTCATATCTATTGGAGAGAAGCTATGAGTACTGTTGTTTACATTCTCAACCAGGTACAAGTCAAAGGTGATATTGGCATGACCCCTTTTGAGCTATGGTTTGGTCACAAGCCCACTGTTAGATATTTCAAAATCTTTGGGAGTAAATGTGATATCAAAAGAGATGAAGATATAAGAAATTTGATGCTAGGAGTGATGAAGGAATCTTTCTTGGTTATTCTACTAAGAGCAAGGCCTACCTGCGCTACAATAGAAATTGAGGAAAGTAGTTGAAAGTGAAAATTTCAAGGTTGATGAAGACATAGCTAGACAATCTAGAACCTATGGATATGATTCAGATGATCAAAATAACAGTTCAGTCACAGGAAAGAAAGTTCAGACTCAAAATCAAGTTCAGATCATTCCAGTGAATTAAGAAAATCAAGAGGAAGGAACTAGTGAAAGTGCAAAAGAGAGATCACAAGAGCTAGAAGTTCAAGAACATCCTGAGAATCTAAGGTATGTAAGACTAAATCATTTAGAAGATCAGATTATAGGTGATAAGAACAAAGGTGTTCAAACTAGGAGAAAAATTACAGAAGAATATTGTTTGATTTCAAAGACTGAGCATAATAGTGTGAATGAAGCATGCAAATATGAACATTGGGTGGAAGAAATGAAGGAAGAACTATAAAAAATTGAGAAGAATAATACATGGATTCTTGTTCCTAGACCTAAGGACAAAAATGTAATTGGAACTAAATGGGTCTTTAGAAATAAGTTGAATGAGCAAGGTGAGGTTGTTAGAAATAAAGCAAGACTAGTGTGTAAAGGATATTCTCAGATGGAGGGAATTAGCTTTGAATTTTTTTTCCCCTGTTGCTAGGATTGAAGTTTTAAGACTGTTTCTTGCTTATGCTACTTACAAAAACTACAAGGTTTATCAGATGGGTGTCAAGTTAACATTTGTAAATAGAGAATTGGAAGAAGTGTATGTTGAGCAACCTGATGGATTTAAATTGACTGATTAGGGAGATATGGTTTGTTGGTTGAAGAAAGCATTGTATAGACTTAAGCAAGCCCCAAAAACATGCTATGTCAGATTGGACAAGTATTTTCTGAATCTTGGATTCAATAAAGGTACTGCTAATAGTAATCAATATTTTTAAGATTGATCATGATAAATATTTGATTGTTGAAGTCTTTGTTGATGATATCATTTTGGAGGAGATGATAGTTTGTGCATGAAGTTTGCTGATGAGATGAAAAATGAGTTTGATACGTCTATGATTGGTGAGATGAAATTCATTTTGGGATTGCAAATTACTCAGCTAGATAAAGGGATCTTCATATCTTAGTCCAAGTATGTGAAATAATTGCTAAAGAAGTTTGGTATGGAAGATTCAAAGACAGTTGGACACCTATGGTGACCGGATGCAAGTTGACACAAGATGATGATTCTTCAAAAGAAAATCAATCTAGATATAGATCAATGATTGCTGGATTGCTTTATTTGAATCAAACTAGACTAGATATCATGAATGTTGTATGCATTATTGCAAGATTTCAAGTTGATCCTAATGAATCTCATGTGACTGCTGTGAAGAGTATTTTCAAATACTTGAAGGGGACAATTGATTTTGGTCTGTGGTATCCTAAAGATGATGATCTTAATTTGAGTGCTTTTACTGATGTTGGTTGGGCAGGTGATGTGAATGAAAGAAAGAGTACTAGTGGTGGTGCATTTTTCTTGGGTAAGAAGCTGATTTCATGGTTAAGTAAGAAGCATAATGCCATTTCTTTATCTATTGCAGAGGAAAAATACATTACTACTGCTAATAATTGTACTCAAGTATTGTGGATGAAGCAAATGTTGAAAGATATTAGAGTTACGTATGATGAACCTATTGCTATATTTTGTGATAATTCAAGTGCAATTAACATTTCTAAGAATCCGGTGCTGCATTCAAAGACCAAGCATATATCTATCAAGTTTCACTTTTTGATAGAGAAGGTGAGTGAAAAGGAAGTCAGATTAGAGTATGTGCCTACTAAGGAAAAAATTGCATCTTTAGAAAACCGTTGCCTAAAGATACTTTTGATTACTCAGAGGGAAGCTAGGGGTGATTACCCCTCCTAATCAAAACTAAGATGCATTTACTTGCATCAATCTATGCATTTCATAGTCATATCTTGATCCGCATTGATGTTGTGGTGAGTGCTACTCAGGGGGAGTAGTTAGATGTTCAGATATGTGGTTTAGAGCTTGTGTGGAGAAAAGAGATCTTTGTCATTGATGTCAAAGGGGGAGAAGAATCATGTGAAAAAATATGAATTATTTGGGGAGAAGAGTCATGTGAAAGAGTTGAGGAGAAAAGAGTCAGAACCTAAGGGGGAGTAAGTGCTAAAAATAGTTGCGTTGATGGTGTTTTTCACATCATGTGTTTCCATCAATGCCAAAGGGGAGATTTTTGGATGTTGTGGTTGTGTTGCTGATATGTGGTTGTCATTTATGTCAAAACTATTGGAATTAATGTCTTAGAGGTTGTATATGTCGAGGATATTGAGAAAATTATAATAAGTTGTAGGTTGCCAGTGATGAAGTGAAGTTTAGTTGGTTGGTTAGCTGAGTACATTGATGTTCAAAGGTTGTGGATTAAATGGTTTCTTGTCAAGTATATCTAGTTTATCCATGTTAATTTTTAGAGATCTGCATGAAGATTTGATCGAGTTATGAGTAGTTGTATTCTGATAGTCATTATATTGCTTCAGTTGGTGTTCTTGAATGAAGATGATGTGATTCTAGCAAGTTCAATTGTTGTGGATGCTTCTCTGGTGATTCATGATGTTTGTGGATGTTTCTAGATCATGCTCTATTTGTGTTGCATGTCCACATTGATCGTGGTGCTCGCGATTGGATATTTTCTCTTGTGTGTTTACGTTTTTCATGTTCTTGGCCGACAGGGTGTTGTAGTGTGTCATGAATCTTCGAGGAATAATTATTTGAAGTGTTTTTCATGTTTGAGGATTTTATTTTGGGTCTTCACTATGTTGTGGCTGACCTTGGTTGATTCACATTAATAATATTTAATGATTTGGGCCGACAGTTTGCATATGTTTTATTATTTTATTGAGGCCGACATGTAGCGATGTAATTTCTTATTGTAGATATATATAAGCGATTGTTTTATCATTCGAAGGAATAAGTGTGTGAAGTGTGCAAGTACTATGTGTGAATAATGTTTAGATCTTTCAAAGGTAGAAGAAGGGTGTGAAGAAGAGTGAGTATATTTTTTGTGCTTAACCGAAATTGTAATCAGACATTAGTAAATGCTATTTTTCTCAGTTCAAATCCTGTGGATGTAACCTAAATCTTTATGTAAGACAGTGTGTCTTCCTTGGGCGGTAATCTTTTCTATAATTGAGTAGTGTCTCTAGGAAGTGCGCTCGAATACATGTGCATTCCCCATTTCATTCTCTTATACTTTTAACAGGGTATAATCTTGTGGACTGACCTCTACCATGGTTTTTCCCCTAACAGGGTTTCCACACAAAAAATCTTGGTGTTATGTGTGTTTTTGATGTGTTGTTGATTTATGCTTTCATGGTTATTGATCAGATTTGAGAATAAGGTTAATAAGTTTGATAAGTCCCCCCCCCCCTTAGTTGTCTACCCTTGTGTTTCCAACAGGTAGAGGGTTGAGGGTTTAAGGGTTTAGGGTTGAGATATTAGGGTTTAAGATATAGGGTTGAGGGATTAGGGTTGAGGGTTTAGGGATATGGATTAGGGTTGAGGGATTAGGGTTTAAGGGTTGAAGGTTAAGGGATTAGGGTTGAGGGTTTAATGTATAAGATAGATAGTTGTTGATTGAGGGTTGAGGGATTAAGGTTTAAGGGTTGAGGGTTGAGGGTTGAAGTTTTAAGGGTTTAGGGTTTAAGGGTTGAGGTTTGAGGGTTGAATGTTTAGATTTTGAGGGTTGAGGGTTGAGGGATTAGGGTTGTAGGGTTGTGGTGTTTAGGGTGTAAGTATAAGTTTGAGGGTTGAGGGATAATGTTCAAGGTTGAGGGTATTGGGTTTAGGGTTGAGAGTTTAGGGTAAATGGTTGAATATAGGTTTAAAGGTTTAAGTATAGGGTTGAGGTTTGAGGTTTGAGGGTATTAGGTTAAGTGTATAGGGTATAGGGATTAGGGTTTATGATATTAGGTATAGGGTTAGGGTGTAAGGTTTAGGGTATAAGATATAGGGTAAAGTGTTGAGAGTGTAGGGTTTAGGTTTTAAGTATAGGGTTAAGGGATAATGTTTAGGGTTTAGGGTATAAGGTTGAGGGGATAGGGTATAGGGATGAGGGTTCAAGATGTAGGGTTTATGGTTTAAGGTATAGGTTTGAGGGTTAAGGGATAGTGTTCAGGGTTGAGGGTATAGGGTTAAGTATATAGGGTATAGGGACTAGGGTTTAGGGTTGAGGGTTTAGGATACAAGGTTAAATGTAGATTTTAGGGTTTAAGTATAGGGTTGAGGGTTGAAGTTTGAGGGTATTAGGTTAAGTGTATAGGGTATAGGGATTAGGGTTTATGATATTGGGTATAGGGTTTATGGTGTAGGGTTTAGGGTATAAGGTATAAGGTTAAGGGTTGAGAGTGTAGGGTTTAAATATAGGTTTGAGGGATAATGTTCAGGGTTTAGGCTATAACGTTGAGGGTATAGGGTATAGGGACATGAGGGTTGAGGATGCAGGGTTTAGGGTTTAAGGTATAAGTTTGAGGGTTGAGGGATAGTGTTCAGGGTTGAGGGTATAGGGTTAATTATGTAGGGTATACTTAAACCCTAAACCCTACACTCTCAACCTTTAACCCTATACCTTATACCCTAAAACCTATACCCTAAACCCTATACCCAATATCTCAAACCCTAATCCCTGTACCCTATACACTTAACCTAATACTCTCAAACCTCAACCCTCAACCCTATACTTGAACCCTAAAACCTATATTCAACCTTGTACCCTAAATGCAATACCCTCAACCCTATATCCAATATCCTAAACCCTAAACCCTAATCCATATACCCTATATACTTAATCCTATACCCTCAACCCTGAACACTATACCTTAAACCCTAAACCCTACATCCTCAACCTCATCCCTATACCCTATACCCTCAACCCTCAACCCTAAACCTTGAACATTATCCCTCAAACCTATATTTAAACCCTAAATTCTACACTCTCAACCCTTAACCCTATACCTTATACCCTAAACCCTACAC
This sequence comes from Sequoia sempervirens, assembly GCA_007258455.2. Taxonomy (NCBI): domain Eukaryota; kingdom Viridiplantae; phylum Streptophyta; class Pinopsida; order Cupressales; family Cupressaceae; genus Sequoia; species Sequoia sempervirens. The sequence continues at coordinate 64,619 of VDFB02178678.1, forward strand.
CATAAACCCTCAAATTTTTGATCTTTTGATCTATTATTCTATTTTTTCAACCTTTTAGGTCTAAGTTTATCTCAATTTCTTAACCTATTTCATCTTAATAGAGTTTTCAACCTTCCTTTCCATATAATGGATCAAACCTCAATTGTAGAAGTTCATAAGTATTCTACAAATCGTTCATGATTTGGTTTATTACTTTTACCTATTCGGCTATAATAATATATTGAGCATTCGTTCAATTGAATTTCTCTCAATATGATCATATTTTACACAATCTTATCATTATTTATCTGTTCTCATTTGAGATAACCATCTCAAGAACTCTAAGCAACTACTTCAAAAAATATTTTATTTAGGATTGAAATCCCATAAATCAATACTCCAACTAGCGTTGGTTACCTTGGCAAGTCTGTCCACCATAATATTATGTTAGTTCTACCAACATTGATAGATTAAAATATCTTGTGTTCTACCACTTCCCCTCTAGAATCTCAAGAGAGTATACATGTCCTATTGATGATGACATCCTGTTTTCATTTCTTGGCACATTGGACAATATCTTCCCACATTCCTTGCAACATCTTACTCTATCTTTTCCCAAATTACAGTGGTTCCTCCTTCAACAATTAATTTTTTCATTTCAATGTCTTGAATATGACATCAATTCCCTCATTTCATTCCTTAATCTCCTAAAATTTTGGGTGCATAGGTTCTTTTACATCACATAATAGTCTATTTCAATTAAGTGGAAACCTATTTCGTGGACTCATTCCACATTGAATTCCCAACCAATAATGGTTAGATGTTTTACGAAGATAAATCTCTTTTATCTTAGGACATCCATACCTTGGATTTCTTCCATCCTTGGATCATTTCCAAATTGTAAGCCGATTTTCAGCTCAATCCATCTTTCCTGATGAGTATTGGTACTAAGTTTAAGCAATAATACTCGTTCAATCTTGTTGGTTCCTAGAAGATATCAAATTTAATTGCATACCCAATTACCAAGCATGAAAATTTCTCATTAACTCTAAATCATGAAAAATCTAGATCTTTCCTTACCTATTGCATAGGCAATGATCTTTCCTTTTCATGACCAAGTAGTCTACCTACCATTTTCTAAGGCATAAATGATATTAACAATTGATATTTCAATCAATAATATATATATAGTATTGATTGATAATATTCCTTTCTCTTTGGTCATAATCCTTGAATTTTTCATTATTTTTCAATAATACAAATACTTTAATCTTGTGGGCATAAAACATACGACTTTGATTGATATTATGACTAATGAAAAAGTTAAAGGTTCTTCCAAATCGAAAATATATTCATGATTTTTGTTGGGTGGGGTACTTAATTTGAGTGAATCCACTCTCTTTCTTCCCCCCTTAGTGTTTCCATGACATTCAATCAACTCAAAGTTGAACTCCTAGCAAACATTTGCTTTCTCGAAATAATTTATCATTCCTTGTCATAGGATTCTATTGCCTTTATCTTGCCTTTTTTACTTTCCTTGGCATACCTTAAATATACGTATTCCCAAAGTTAGATTCATCACTGATCTATAATCTCATAGATTCAACATTTTGGATCATCAAATAAGAAATTTAATGAATAATCGACAACATTACAAGTTAAGAGGCACCCTAATATACCAATTCTCTTTTCCATGTATACCAATACCCTTTTCATGGAGGAATTTCCATATCCACAAAGCCTCTTTTGTAGATGTATTTTCAACTTAAAGTGTTGTTTCCACACTAATTCATTTGATTTGACACATAGTGTCACTCTATATCCCATTTCCTTTTGGAAACTCTAAACATAAGTTTGTTTTTGTTGGCAAGTTGGTGTGTTTAATCTACACTTCTACCAAACTTAGTACTAACCAAACCTTCATCTACACTTCTACAAAACTCAGTACTAACCAAACCTCTAAACATAAGTTATATTTTTTTTGGCAAGTTTCTGTGTTTAATGACATCCTATTTTCATTTCTTGGCACACTGGACAATATCTTGCCACATTCCTTCCAACATCTTACTCTATCTTTTCCCAATTACAATGGGGTGAACCCACAAAAGTGGTTTACAATTGGAGTGAGGAAGGAAAAGTTGAAAAAAATGACCCCATGCCAAAAAAAATTTATTTTTGGGGTTTGAGTGAACTAATAGATTCAAATGAACCAAAAAAGGGTTCGTTAGAACCTGGGTTCGAGCGAACCCATTCAATGTAAGTTCCCACCATCTCACCAAAAAACACAATGAAAACCACTTTTTGAAAGGGGGTTCAAATGAACTAGGGTTCAAATAAACCCTGGTTCTCTAGAACCCCTGGGGGTTCAATAGAAGCCCCCCTAGTTTGAGCGAACCCCCCTTTTCCCACCTTCCTACTCTCTGGCACCAAAAAAATCAAAATTTTTTCCCTTCAAAGCTCAGGTTGAGGATGAAAATGGAGGAGACTTCACAAACCCAATTGGAATCAGGTAGTCCTTGGAATGAGCTATCCAATTACTATAGTTTTAATATTTTTTGGTTTTATTATGTATTTGTTTTTTTACTTTTATTAAACATAGGTTTTTCACTGAAAATCAAGCTCTCTGTTCTACACATGTGGAAAAATAGAAGATTATCAATTTTTTTTTTTTAAAATATGAGTGCACCAGATATTGAATTCTTTGATCCAACAAAAAAAATAAAAGTGAATTTTGATACATACAAAAAAAGTTACGCGTTATACGGTTCGCCTATGCCTGGATTGTAATTGGTTTGACTTAGAAAGTTGATTAAAGAAAAAATATTCAATAAAAAAATATCTAACCAATTGGAAACACTAGATATCAAAGTTAAAAATCTAAATTCGAAAGAATTAGAATTTTATCCTTCATGGAAAAAAAGTTATGCGTTATACGGTGAATGTCACTCCTTAAAAATGTTGTTTTATGAAGAAAATTTATTTTTGAAGGAGATGGAAAAAGAAGTGCAATATGATTCCAAAAATTTTGAAAAAAATATATTTAGAATCTATAGACAAAATTCCACAAATCACTAGTTCGTATCATCTTCAAATTCCTCATGGTTTAGCCGCTATAGGTGCCCAAAATTGAAGATTTAGTTAGAAAAAATTATTTCAGTGTCCAGTTTGGCCAAAAGTTGTAAACCAGTATTGTGGGATCACCCAATGGTTCCTCCTTAAACAAGTAATTTTTTCATTTCAATTCCTTGAATATGACATCAATTCCCTCATTTCATTCCTTAATATCCTAAAATTTTGGGTGCATATGTTCTTTTACATCCCACAATAGTCTATTTCGCTTAAGTGGAAACCTATTTCTTGGACTCATTCCACATTTAATTCCCAACCAATAATGGTTATATGTTTTGAGGAGATAATTCTCTTTTATCTTAGGACATCCATACCTTGGATTTCTTCCATCCTTGGATCATTTCCAAATTTTAAGCCGATTTTAAGCTCAATCCATCTTTCTTGATGAGCATTGGTACTAAGTTTGAGTAATAATCCTCTTCCATTCTTGTTGGTTCCTAGAAGATGTAAAATTTAATTGCATACCCAATTACCAAGCATGAATGTTTCTCATTAACTCTAAATCATGAAAAATCTAGATCTTTCCTTACCTATTCCATAGGCAATGATCTTCCCTTTTCATGACCAAGTAGTCTACCTATTCTTTTCTAAGGCATCAATGCTATTAATAATTGATCTTTCAATCAATCATATATATAAAGTATTGAGTGATAATATTCCTTTCTCTTTGGTCATAATCCTTTACTTTTTCATTATCTTTCAATAATTCAAATACTTTAATCTCATGGGCATAAAACATACAACTTCAATTGATATCATGACTTATGAAAAATCAAAGGTTCTTCCAAATCGAAAATATATTCGCAATTTTTGTTGGGTGGGGTACTTAATTTGAGTGAATCCACTCTCTTTCTTCCCCCCTTAGTGTTTCCATGACATTTGATCAACTCAAAGTTGAACTCCTAGCAAACATTTGCTTTCTTGAAATAATTTATCATTCCTTGTCGTAGGCTTTCTATTGCCTTTATCTTGCCTTTCTTACTTTCCTTGGCATACCTTGAATATACTTATTCCCAAAGTTAGATTCATCACTGATCTCTAATCTCATAGATTCAACATTTTGGATCATCAAATAAGAAATTTAATGAATAATCAAAAACATTACAAGTTAAGAGGCACCCTAATATATCAATTCTCTTTTCCATGTATACCAATACCCTTTTCGTGGAGGAATTTCCATATCCACAAAGCCTCTTTTGTTGATGCATTTTCAACTTAAAGTGTTGTTTCCTCACTAATTCATTTGATTTGACACATAGTGTCACTCTTTATCCCATTTCCTTTTGGAACCTCTAAACATAAGTTTGTTTTCGTTGGCAAGTTGGTGTGTTTAATCTACACTTCTACCAAACTTAGTACTAACCAAACCTTGGTTGGCCAATTCGATTTACCTTTTTAGGTTTCTTTCTCATGATCACCTTTTCAAGTGACTTTGTCCCACTTCTTGGTAACTTCGTAACCTTAAGCACCCTATGTGGCTTGGTTTATTTTTCTCATCTTAACCAGAACTCCAAATTGATCACATCAATTTTGGTTGGTGAAACCTTGCCCACTTCATTGATTACTTCTATTCTGACCATTTTGGTCTCTTCCCTTATTCCAAGGTACTAACTCCTTTCTTGCAAGATCTTATCCTTGCTTAGAAATTATATTTTTTTAATAGTTCTCCAACCTATTGGATACCTCCTTCATTAACCATTTACCTTGATTTGAAGTTTCTAAGTTATTCCAATAATGCATACTCATCTAGATTCATAGTATTCTTACTAAATCCATAAACCCTTGGCTCTTTGCAACTATAGGTTGCTACCAATAAGGGGTATCACTTCAATTCTTCATATCCACTTAGAGTATTCTAACTATTTAGTAGGCTGAAGGTACATATTGGTTATCCTTCATAATCTTCCTACCAAGCCTGATTGCATAATCTTTTGCAATCAAAGATGGTTTCATAATAAGTTGTTGGTTTTGGAGTTTTCTACTCCAAGGATGACTCTTATCTAGTCCCAAAATTTAACAAGTTTACTTGAATCTTATCTTCTTTTTCATTTTCCTTTGTTCTTTCTTCTTGCCATCTTGGCATAAGATGTTTTCAACCATTATCTTCCAATAAGGTTTACACATTGTTTGTGTAATGAGCTCATAGGCTCCAAAGCTAAACTTGGTAGCTTTGATATGACGTGTAACAACCTCAATGTTCTACTTAGTAAAATTTCCAATGTTTTCACCTCACTATGATACCAAAACATAGTAGTAAAAGTTTTTCTTTCCATAATGTAAATTACATGCACAATTGAGATAACACTATTTCCAAACATTCATAGCATTTTATTGTAATTTCACAAATCTTCCATAACATTGATTTCATATTTCATAATAAACTCAAGTTTATCAATAAAGATTACTTCCTTCCATATGAATGGGTACATGATACAGACATAGCTCTTCTGAGCTTCATCTGGCAATAGTTATTCAAACTGGTCCTGATGTCACTGCAATGGTGCATACCTTTTGGATGTCCTCACTCTCTGGTGCACACACTCTAGCTGTCCCCAATGCTAGCACAAACATCCAAAAAACTCAACCACCATCTAATGAGGAAAAGCATCACTTAAGCACTTTTCTACCAACCACGGACTCAAATGTGGTACCACACACATCTGTCACATATGGCAAGATGACCCTACCCTTTGACAAAGAGATTGGTTGGTAAACCCCATAACAATAGGCTATCCGAGCTTAGTGTTGTGCTCCACAAATCAGAACCTAATTATATGCTCGTTTCCCTTATGAGTATGAAAATCTTGATCTAGAATGCATAAAAGGAACACAATGAACTGATAGTGTAAACAATGGCTACTTACACTACTTTGGACAAAGTATTCTCACCCAATACTTTGAGTGAAAACCATCTTATTCACATACAACTCTACAGCTTGGTTTGGATTATGACCATTCATATACTATGCTAGGTAATTTCCTTCCATAGATAATCCCTAACCTCAAAAATAATATATCCCCCTTTTCCGAAGATACTATGGTATCTCTACCAATTAACCCTAAGTACAAGGTACCCCCTTTAGTGGATATTCCCATCCCAGGTATAATGTATAATCTTTTCTAGTTTACATATAAACAAGCTATTCACTTCAAAAGACAACCTAGTCTCAAGTATAACCTTTTAAGCTAAAGTATAGCTACATAAGATTCATCTAATCAAAGATTAAATATTCACAAAAAATTGACTCCATTTAGTAGTATACCACCTTAATAAGTGGTTCTCATCAAGAGAAAAGACATATCAATGATTGACCTCAATCAAAGAATAATCATAGCAATAGATGATTCTATTCGAGGGTGTAATCCCCTTACTAAGAAGAGTTATTCTAAGTAGAATCTTGTCAACAATGTGACTTCTTTCCAAAAGTGCAAATCAACTAACTAGGTAGCCACTTTAACTCCATAGGTAATCAAGTAGGTTAACCTAAACCTATACAACCCATCCAAGCAAGTTATTCTTAACCTATTGGTTCCAATGGGTGATCAAGTAAATAATACCACCTACTAGTTTAATCTTAACCCAGGTTTCAATATACTTCCACTACAACAAATCCCTGTGATTTTCTCCACTTTTTGCTCTGTTGTTTGCTTCCACCCACTGTTTTAATGTATTTTTTGGATTTTTTTTGAAAACATCGATGCTATTTATCAGGATGGCACAATTTTTGGCATTTATTGTGCTGATCAGTACAAGTTGACGCTAATTAGCACCTAAAGTAACGTCGTCTTTAGCATCGATATTAGCTTCGAGTGTAGCATCGCTTTTAGCTTCGACTTTAGCTTTGGATTTAGCACCAATTTAGACACTCCTATGTTGAAGAGACTTATTTATGTCTCATAGACAATGTAAAATAGTGAAATTTCAACAAGATACAAGCATATTGAGGAGAGAATCACTTATGTCACATTGACAAGGTATATCTACAAGTGCTCAACAAAACACAACTCTTGGATATAATAAAGTAATGTTGATGAGACATTGAGATATCGGTAAGAAAAATAATATTGTCTCATCGAAACTCTTCAAGTAATGATCAAAAGAATACATCGCTATACTGTCGGGAAGGTGAGCAACATATGCGGTAGAGCGGTATACATCACAACCTCACAACAAGAAGCCTTGAACAAGGTGGTAGTGCGGTAAACAACAGAAGGGAAGGGAAAAACACTACTATACCACAACAATAATCACAAGTCTCCCCGACATGGAAGAGTTACATTGATATATAAAGAAATACCGCCGAAGGAAAATATCGATGAGACAGTGGCATATTGGCAAGAGATATTAACTTGTCTCACCGAAACTAGGAACCAACATCAAAGGAACATAAGATCTAATGTCGATGAGACATTAAGATATCGGTAAGATAAATAAGATTGTCTCATCGACACTCTTCAAGTAATGATCAAAAGCATACATCACTATATCGCCGGGAAGGTGAGCAACATATGTGGTAGAGTGGTACACACCGCAACCCTGCACAAGAAACCTTGAGCAAGGCGGTAGTTTGGTAAACGTGGCATCATTACAATTTACAAAAAATCACATCAGTTGCCAAAATTAAATGCTATTAAATTATTAAGGGTTGCCAAAACTAATATGACTAAATACCGCGCCATCTAAAGATAAGTGAGTTTTCCCAATATCACACTCAATTGTAGTGCACTAGCGTGGAAGGTGCTAAGGATACGAGAAGAAGTCCTACAAGCATGAAATACTCGGGTAAGTGCACGAAAACTCTCTGAAAGATCTCTGTTAATATAAAAAATCTTTCAAGGTTTTTTCATTTGAAGCCATAGTAGAGAAAATTGAAACATGCCTCCTAAAAGAAAATAATCAGAAGTAAAATAAAGTCAACCTAAAATTAAAGATGAAGAACCTAAAGTAAAGAAGATACCACTCCATCGATCCATATTAGATATACTTCCAGGGTCTACTAAAGAGGGTAATAAGAAGTTTCTTGTGGACACCGCACAAAGTTGTAGGAATGCCCTCATTTCCAAATCTGGATGGGACCTATTTTGGTATTTTTATAGTAAGAGAAATGAGAAGATTCCAGTGTCAAATGCTTGGATGTTGGATATAGCAAGGTTGATTGTCCCAAATTTCTGTTGATGTAGAATTTATCAGACTGCTAGCCAAACACTATCACTCAGCTACCAAAATAGTAAGGTTTCCAAACGACATAGTATTGGTAGAAGTAACCAAAAAAGCCATCATTGAGTGTTTTGGCTTAAACAAGCAGGATCTGACCAAGATAAACCTGTGGAAAAGTGAGGAGGATTATGCTAGGTTAAAAAATACTTATAGAAGTGATGAGGTAACCCTATATATGAAAAGAGGCATTGGTAATAGAACATTCCCCATCTCTACTACCACTATTGAACCATTTAATGTGACAAATTTTTAGTATTACTTTGTGAATACTTATTTAGCTCTTTGCCAAGTGTTGGGGATAGATGCTCAAGATAAAATGCTAATAGGCCTAATGATGATGGCCATGAGAATTCAAAACCTTGAAACTAATATTGAATATGACTTTGCATCATACCTTGAGAAGGCGTTAGATGATGAATTCTACCAAGTTATAGAGGATAGAGCACCGATTACATTCATAAACTATTCCCTACTATGTCATTTGATATTGTAACAGAATAGGGACTAATAGACTAAAAGAATGGACTTAGCTATAGTAGATGAGCAAGGGAATCCAACACCTGTCCAAAAATGGTGCTATATTTGGGACAGTCGATGCAAGAATTCAAGATTTGTTGTATTCTACAAAGACTTTGTACATAGAATTCTTCAAGTTCTTGGGTATGCAATACCAAGATTGTCAACCAAAATGTTGCAACTAGTGAGACCTTTGGCTTTAAGACAAAAGCAGGGTCATAAAAAATTTTGGAGATTGGTTCTTCCTCCTGGAAGTTACAATAATAAGAGTTTATGGATGCCTTGTTGCTCCACACATACTACCAAAATTTGTGCCCCTCAAATTAGCATTTCTTGAATTTATGTGGTAAATGATGTGGATGGAGAAACATGTAATGCACAAGTAGAAGAAAGGAACTTTTTTGCCAAACCAAACCAAGTGTGAAGATTGGATTGTAGGCTCAGACACACTAGAGGAGTTATAGTATTATTTGAAGACAAGATATGCATTGAAATCTGGAAAAGAAAGAGCCTTAGACCTTGAAAATCATATGAAAAGCATAAGGCACAATCTTCTTACTAAAATGATAGTGCCACACCAAGTGGATTTTGAAGAAGATGTCATAAGGAACTGCATTACTTATAATGATGTACTTAGTAGAAGGAAAAATGGGAATATATGAAGAAGGTTGAAGAAAGGACGAAGCAAAGGTCCAAGGATTTCCTAGGATACTTTCTTGAGGAAAAGGACCCCATCAAGAGGATAGAATTGATAATTGGTAGATTTGAAGACTTCTACAGAAAGAAGGAAGCATATCTCAAAGAACATCATAGTGGTGCAACTACAGAATATACCCCAGGTGAAAACTCTGAGCCTCCCATGGAGTAGTTACCTCCCAAAAGACATGAAGCATTGAATAGTTAGTACCTTATGAGGATACTAAAGAGGTGGGTGATACTGAGGAAGTGGCTATAGTACTGCAGTCATTGAAAGGTGATATTAAAGTTGATCAACCCATCCTTGAGACAAGTGCCCATAAACATGAGGAAAGGATGGGTGATGTAGAAAAAACAAGTACAGAGGTACATGAAGATGAAAGGGAAATTGCAGCCAGGAGATTCATAAAAGATGATGAATTCATTAAGACTCCCGAGTTTAAGGATTTCTAGATGAAGATGAAGATAAAAGAATTTAAAGAGAGGATGGAATCAGCTGATGCAGGAATTGAAGAATCAAAGAAAAATGAAATGGTAGCACAGACTTTCCAAGAATTAAGAGTTGACAACATTGACATTAGCCCCCAGAAGGCTAGAGAAATGGTCTTGAAGAGAAATATGCTCATTTTCTCTGGCTTGGAATTAAAGAATTTTTTTTGCTTGATCAAGTGCGGGCTCATGAAGATCCAATGCTAGTTGCAGAATTTGACTCCAATGAAGGTGTGAGTGGAACTGGGTATAACCCAAAGATTGAAACCCTGGCCATATGGATCAAATAGAAAAATACACAGAAGCCAAAATTATTGGATGTAAATCAAGGGATGAAAGGGGCAACGATGGTAAGGATAATACAAGATACCACCCCTTTGGAGGCAGCCATAATGACCATGCATTCGACCATGTTCGCTCGAGCGACTATTAAGGGATTAGAAGACAAATTGAAGGAGTATGAAAAGGAACAAAGGTTCCTAACTGATGAAGTTAATAAATTGTTCATGGAGAATGTCAAATTGAAAGAACAATTAAGAGGAGAAGGACCCTCACAAAGCAAGGAGATGGTGTTATACGTGCCTCCTATTGCTCCAATGGATATTGTGAAGAACATTTCTATAGAACAGGTAAAAACTCCAGAGAAGGAAGTGGATGATGTAAAGAAGGCCAACAATAAAACCCAAGATGAAGTGAAAAGATGAATTTGTGAAGTTATGGAAAAGATTCTTAACCATAGGATAAAATTAGTTATGGATAAACTGGAGAATGTGCATTATAGTTATAAAACGCTTCAGTAGGAAATGGATCAAATAAAGACACATATGCTTGTATTAGATCCTTTGTTCAAAAGGTGGAAGCCTATTCACCAAACTTTGGCTAAGTTATGCAAAGTTCTACAAAGAAGTCCTAATGCACCCACAACATTAAAGCCAACTAAACAAACTATGAAGATGATTATTGATTAATTTTAGTATGTACAAGGGTTTGATAAAAAGATTGTAACATGAATGGATTTATTCCATACTTGCAAACAGTGGTATATACCTGAAATCGTGAGAGATGGTGATCAGTTGGAGGACTTGGATAAGTGGAAGAAATAATTCAGTTAGGTTGTTCATAAGCGCGTAACTCATATACAGGAGGATGATGATACCAGTCTTCTTAGGCTAAATCAGATAATGGATGGGTTGATTGTTCTTGATGCAGGATACCTAAAGTTTGTCAATGATACAAAGGCATTACTAGATAGTCGATGGAAAACTCATCTTGCAAACATGCAAAAGATCCAGGAATATAAGGGGCCATCAAATTTTACAGTGTATCAGTGGGAGGAAAAGTATTTGGTTTTAGAAAAATAAGACACTAAGGCGAGAGCATTTAGACATTCATCATGGAGAGGAAGACTTTTCTAGATCAATGATCATGGGTTTCTACATTGAATATGGAACCATATGTCAAAATGTCTTAAGTCTTGCTATTTCCTTAATTATGCTAATTAAATAGTTGTTAGTAAAAGAAGTAGTTATGAAAGGTTACTTCTTTTTGTAAAATGCCTGTAGCTTGTTACTTCCTATATAAATAGGAAACCAAGGCCTAGTTTTAAATTATCATCATCATATATCATTTCCATTTTGAATACTTTTGATATTAATATATATCAATTGAAGCAATATAATGGAGAACATCTTATTATAAGAGATTCTCCATGACTGTGTTATCATTCTATATTTTTCTTATGTTTTCCATACTTATTTCTTCTTATATTTGAATGAATATCAGTTATTGAGCCTCAATACTATGCTTCTGTGAATGAATATGTTGATATAGTAAAAAATTTATTGTGGATGTTGGTAAAGCTACTAATTTTTTTGAAAATTTGAGCTTATTTTTCCTTGTTACATGTTCAACATAAAAATAGAAACTATTTAAAAATAATAAAGTTAAAAAAGTTGCTTATTTAAATAATTGTGAGTTACGTGCATTAATATTTTATTAAATTTTGTGTCTTCACAAACATTTGTTGATACAAAATGAATGGAAGAAGCATCCAAGTAATCCTAATTTTTTCTGCCAACAATTCATACCAAAGATTGAAAAATTTAAGGATATTGCAATAGGTATTAATTAAGGATATGATGATGATGATATATTCTTGTACTTGTATATTTTATGAAACATTCCTTATTTTCTATGAAACAATGTATATATTCTTGTACTTGTAAATATTCTTTTACTATTATGTCTATTAAATAAAAAATAGTTTGAATAAAAAATGCTTCACCCTTTTTTGTAAGTGAGTATGTGAATTATTGTTTAAGGAAAAATCTTACAGTGTTTACATTTTCATTTTACTAGTTTCAAATCTTCATTTGCTATGTATATAAAATTGTATGTGCTCTTTTATCTCAAATGACATAAAATAGTAATATAATCAAAATCAGGGTTTTCAATTTAAGCACCATCATTATCCATACTTTTTATATCCTGTTCAATTTTAAGTACAATCATAAAAAAATTATTTTCATTTCTTGTCCTAGTTAATCTTGATTCCTTTCAACACAACATAGTAGGTTGCATGTTAAATTTCAAACATTTTCTATGCATTTTTTTGTATATGTTATTTTCTCAGTGCATCATTATGTAACAACAATTTCATTTCTGAGATATGCAACAAAAATAAATGAAAGCACATGTTTTATTTGTCAAGGGAAATGTATGGTGAATACCCTACGTCTTTTAGATAAGTGTGCAAGCAAAATAAGACATAACTGATTGAATCTGATTTTCTACTGTACAATTAATTTTTATGTGCTTTTTACTTTTTGCATGTGGATTACCCTAAAAAAGAGACTACTTATCTTTTCTTAAATGAAGCCTTTACATTTCCTATCTACGAAAGGAATTTAATGCTTGAAAACATGTTCATGAACTTCATACAAATTAAGATTGGTGTAAAAGGCCATCCCCGCAAATGTTGTTTGGTCTAGAATTATAATGAAAAATAAAAACACTTGCTAGGAGAATAAAACAAGTTTTCAATTGTCCAAGTACAACATAATATTACTAAAGCATTTCAAAGTTTAGGCCATAAGAATCATCCTTTTTTAAACATGGATTGCAAATAATTCTAAAAATTTAGAAGTCTTGGTCATTAACATTATTGTCTGCTACAATGTCATCCAATGTATCATTGTCAATGTTCATATGTTCTTTCAAGTATTTAATATTATCATCATCCTCATCTTGACCTGCATCATCTTCATCATTATTGAAATTTGACTGTAGACCATCTATATTGTTACCAGATGTATTTGGATCATCATTTTCTATACCATCCATATTGTTGTCTTCCATAACATCATCTAACTCTGGATTGTTGTTTTCTTGTGCCTGAACATAACCATCTTCAACATCATCATGGATGCCAATTTCTTCGATGTTCTCTAATCCCTCTCTCTCATTTTGTTGGCCATCATTATTTTTCTCAGTATCCACTAATTCATCGTCAAATACATGCCTTAATATTGGATCATAATGTATGACAAATATTTCGGGTCCAAAATATCTTCATAGAAAAATACCTGCACATGAACGACATACATATATTAGACATTATATAAATTGTATGAACATATATACATCAATTGTATAATGGAACATTATTTTATAAACTTCCTTTTTTATACAATAATTGCTACAAAACAAAATTTTGACAACATAGTTTATAAAACATCAGCCACACTCATTTATTATTCTTTGGTTTTCTGCCCTTAAGAACATCCTTAGAGAGATCTTGTTCTTCCCTCTTCTTTCGTGCAGGAGTGTGTTTTAAGACTTGGGGTAACCAATCAATAACTCATCCCCAATGGTAAGGTCCATAATAGCCTCAACCATTATCAATCTATTAATCTCTCTTTCCATATCTCCATCTTTATCATTTATAACCTCAAAAAATTGACAATTTGGTCTTACATTAGGGTCCCTTCCCTTACTACTATTTATAAATCCTGCAATATTTTTGTGTGTGTATGCATGTCCATCTATATACACAAGATGACCTCTATTCATTTCTTTTCCACTTTCCAATTAGAGACGATGTGTATACATATTCGAATTTAGACCATATGATGACATGCTAGGTTTATATTATGCTAGCCTTCTCCATTCACCACTGTAATATGATGGACCATAATATGGAATTAATCTCCTAGTGGTTTGTTTTGAATTATTTCTATGTTTGGATCCCACATGTACATTTTGGACAATAAAGAGGCCTAGATTCACTCCATGAATATTGGAGGGTTGTATCATGTAGTTGTATCCCCAAAATTGAAACACCTCGTACACTCTAGGTAGTTGTTGATCACTAGGCCAAGAACAATATAGTTGATGGTCAAATGTATCTTTGTAAATTAATCTCAAACTCAGGGGAAAGTCATCATCTCCATCACATTCATTCTCATAGGGTATATAGTCCACCTTCCCCTTTTCTTTAAGCAAATTATGTATCTCCACATCGGTTCTTGTTCTGTTACTTATTTTCATCACTTCCTCATCTTCTGAGCTAGTATATTGGCACATATTTTTGTTAGATGTATCATCTGATAAATGATCATTGCCCTATAGGCTGGAAGCCGGTGATCCAAGAAACTTTAAACCAAAAACTTTATCCTGAAAGTATCCATTAAGAAAAAAATAGTTATTTAAATAATATAAAATAATGTTTGAACGAAGTATACATGTTATTTATATCAAATTGGAAATTCCTCACCACAATTCTTATTGGATTTGAATCAATTGTAGGATTCATACTACCGATTGGAAGCTCATAATATATGTAATGTATTTGTACAATCACTCGTTTGAATTGTTTCTTTCCACGACATACAAAACATCCACAAACAACAATTTTCTCAAAGTATTCATTCCATGTACTATAGTCCTGGCCTACCTCTTCTTCGGTGCAATCATTTGTTGTGTCTGCAGTATCCATTGTCATATCCTCTTCCACCCACTTTCATCTATGTGATTTAACAATTTTAGGTCCACGTCCACATACATATCTTTTTCTTTTCCTATTTGAACACTTAGGCTCTGCATTTGCTCCAATCTCCATCTAAAATTATCAACAACATGCATTAATTTATGTCAAGATTGGATAATACATTATAATTTTCAATAATGCTGTGAAAAAGATGGACGTATCACAAAATTCCATTAGATCATTTTTTCCTAAGTTAAGTCAAAATTTGAATACCTAATGTCCCACTTCATCCGTTGTGTCCTCATTTGATATGACACAATATGTTGCCATGACCTTGTCTCGTCCCTATAATACACAACATAGTAAATAATGTTTAGTACACCAATTATATCATTTCAACGAATATGATATCCAACACAAAACCTCACTTTAGTCATATATTTGACATATTGATATCATGTTTTGGTTATCCTAATTTTCAAAATTTTCCCTTGATCATAGAATCACATTTAATCACCATTCCTGTGCATTTTCAACCAATAAGTTTGACCTCAAAGGCCTCATGGACAAAAAAATGACTTTATCTCCTCTGCATTGTAACATTTATGAATTCATAGACACCTTCCTCCTTTGGTTGAGGTTGCTTTCTCTTCTTACCTATATTGTATCTGTAGATTCTGTTGTCTCATCTATTTCTACCACTTTCCTCTCAGCGATTTAGTATTTCTATGCCATCCATGTCCTCTCTCCATGGCCTCCTCTGTGAATAAAAATGTTGCCACAAAAGCTTTCACCGCACTACCGTCGAGAAGGAAAAAGCAACTTGTGGGACCATGGTAAAAACCGCTCTACCGCACCGAACTGATGAAGGAGCCACAGGACAAGGGTGGTCACCACACTACCACACACCAATGGTAGAAGACTTGTAGGACTATAGGAGTCATCGCAACACCGCCAAGAATAAAAGGAAGACTTGTGTGCTGCCACATAAGCTTTCATCGCACTACTGTTGAGAAGGATGAAGCACCTTGTGGGACTATGGTAAAAACTGCTCTACTGCATCAAGCTGATGAAGGAGCCATGAGACATGGTGGTCACAAAAACAAGGTGGGAGATGGCATTATTTCCAACACTCTGGGTCTTGTGATACACAACAATAAAAATAGTCACTATACAACAATGATAGGTGCTAAATTAGGTGCACTTGACACTGCCTTATACGTCCCAAACATATTACATTAACAACCAAAATTCAGCACTAAAGTTGGCGTTAAGTAACACCGACTAAAGCATGACTAATGAATCAAAATAAAAAATTTAAAACTTTCCCATGTGAAGGAAGAAATCAGACGATAAAAAAGGGAAAAATGTTGTGCGAAGGAAGAGCAGGGCACTACCAGCAACTAACGAATGAATGAATGAGAGATTTTAATGACGTCCACGAGACCAAGTGGCCAAAGGGATTAAGAACCAAAAAGCTAAGGAATCTCCAAACTCTTTTCCATGTTGGACCTTCTTTTATGAATTTTGACCAAAAAACTAGTTGTCTTGTTGATCTTCTCCTCCTCAAATAACTCGTGTAGATTGTCAACCTTTAAGTTGAATTTTTATGAGAAATTCGATTTAGTTTCCGACACCATAGGTAAGGTTACATTTTTTTTTTCTTGCTTGAATTCACGATTGTTTACCGCTCTTTGTATTGCATTTGAATTCGTGATTGTTTATTGGTTCATGGCCTAACCAGTCTAGGCAACCTCTAAATTGTCCCATCATTATAAATTGTAAAACCAAGTTGAGAAACCAACAAATTTTTTTACCCTACCCATTTGAGCTTTGGCTCAAAATATTATAGCACGAAGCTAGATGGCTCTATATTCTTTCCCTAACTTGGGTATCAAGGAAATAGTGAATTGCTTGGAAAATCTGGGAATTGGGTCGGTCACTGCTGAGCAACTGCTAAAAATAAACACAGAAACAACTTCGTTTTTCCTAGCCGTGCCATAGTCACCGATGCCATGAAAAATTCGTGCAAGATTACATTATGAAATATTTTTCATGATAAGGTTATCAACAGTAAGAAAACTAAGTGAACATATTTTCCCTAGGTTATCAACACTAAGCAAACCCAACGAACATATTTTCCCACAAAACAAAACTTTCATACCACAAACTGGACAAAAACTTTCATACCTGACAGTGTGTACTTTGTTTGCCTCCACAGACTAGACGAAAATAATTTTCCCTAAGTCGCCTCAAAATGTCAAGCAATGGAGAGAAGTGGGAATTGACAACAAACTCTAGCCACAATGAGGTAATTCATTGTCAATTTATAGATTTGTAAATGTTTCCATTGTTTCTTTGAATTTTACTTTTTATTTTTTTATTTCTAAATTTAAAAGAAGAAATATAATTTAAATATATATATATATATATATAGGGACATGAGACTGAAAAAGATAAAGAGGAATTGGATTCCATATTGAGGGTAGATGCAGTGAAAAAATTGGTTAATGTGGACTAGACAACACTTGCCAGATACATAGAAAAATAATCTATTAACACCCCTCAAACATTGCAAACAAATCAATTGTGTCAAAGGGAATCAATTGATTCCCCAACCAGTTCTGGATCGAGCAAAAGATCCGGGAGGAAATCAGTGATAGTAAACTCTAAGAATGTAGAACAAGGAGCAGAGACTTCCACTCCTGGGACACGGACTTCCACCATGCTATGTTTTCAATCTTGCATTAGTAGATACAATATGAAGATAGAATATGAGGTGGTTTCAGGGGAAGTCTGAATGACGAATGTTGGGAAAACGTTTGTGAATAGGTTGAAGGAATCATGCCTTCAACGGTTCAAAGACCATCTACATTTTCCATTCTCAAAGATACCCATGCACCTAAAAAAAGTAGTTATCCATGACATGGAGACTAATTTTGGCATAGATTGGTCTGTAAAGAAGATAAAGCTATGAATGTCTCAAAACTGCAAGAGATTTCGGTGCAACCAAACAAACAAGATAAAAAAATCCCTCCTAAGCTAAGGAAAAAAAAGGCCAATTGATGTAAGTGTGAAAGTATGGAGAGAGCTTCTAAAAGCATATGAGAAGTCCGATGCATGGAGGAAGTCCAGTGAGGAGAGTACGTAGGTATTTTAATTTTATCATAAGATTATATCAAATTTATTAAACGATATTTAAATTTTATTTGTGCATAGTTAAATTGAATTAGTATATGTTTCAGGACAAGGCCTCCAAGGCTAGGGTTGAGAAACTTCGTGCCACACAACATATTGGCCAAAAAGGTTTACAGGCCTTGATTTGTACATTTGTAAGTATATTTAATATGTTAAATGATATATTTTTTTTATTTCATTGGAAAAAGTAAATGATTGCATATTAATTAGTTTAACTAGTCCATGTGCCATGTTTTGACAGGAGGAGAAATATGGCCGCCATCCAAATCAATTTGAAAAGAATATGTTACAAAACAAAAAGTGGAACGATTTTTTAATCTAGATGGAGAATGAGGTATCAATAGTTGAGTTTCAATAACTTAGTTGGATATTGTCATGTTAATATGTCAATTTGCATCTCTTGTGTTGATTTGTTTATTGATGCATAGGATGAGTAAATAGAGCTCAAATCTTATGATTACAAGATGATCATTTATGTGCATGAATAAATAGTAGAAGGATGTAGATGAACTCATTTCATCTGAATTTATGCCTCTTGGCAATCATTCCTCTTAAATCTCTAATATCAGGTGTCTGAGACTTCCCTGTAGCTTTTACCTTTCATTGCCACCTTTCCTCTTCACTGTGAGACTTGTCTCCTTTTTCCTTATATGCATTTCTGGCTTTGACTTCTAAATCATTCCATGTTTTACCTTCCTCCTCTTCAAAATATTCTTCTTCTTCTTCTTCATCCTCCTTTGACTCCACAAGAGATTCATCTTCTAAACCTTCCTCATTTGATTTTGATTCCTCTTCTACATCAGAGGGTTCATATCCTTGATCTAACTCTTCTGAATTATCAGAATCAGAATCACTAGCTTCCATATTAAAAAATTCCCAACCAACATCTTCAATAAATTTATTTGGATCATCAGTAATACTCTTCAAAATTGGTTGCCAGTTCAAGTTCTTCTGCTTTCATAATACTTTATATCCATGGAGTTCAACCATCCCTTGATGCCATCAAGTGAAGATTGATAAATGGCATCAATGTGGTGTACATCCCACTTGAAGTCTTTAAAAATAATAGCCATATCAAATGCCTTTTTCCCAAGTCATACTCTCTCAAGGTGAACAATCTCAATCTCACTAATAGTGATTACTAAGAAAGGTAATTCCACCAACTCTACCAAACAGTTTACTGTAGGAACAATAAAAGCAGAGGCTTTGAAAGGAACTCCGTGAAAACCAAGCTCTCTAAATGGTATATCAAAATCTAGTTCAAAATATTTTAGATGAGGTTGCTCCCATATAAGCTCTCTTACTTGCTTGACAAATCCTTGAAACTTTGTATTAATTTTATTTTTCCTGTCCCTCTCTTGTCGTTCTTCCTCAATTTCATTAGGATCATACATTGACCTTCTTTCCCCTGCTAAAGTTTGGACCACATCCATTACCTCCACATAAAACTGGACAACCTTGGTCTTCTTGGTTCCCACACCATGATATGGTTATGCAAATGAAAATTAAGTAAAGTAATCATCTCCTTCTCCACTGGCTAGAAGAATGCATGCTTAATGTTTTGATACATGGTATCAACTGTCTCTTCTACTCTCATGGTTGAATATCAAAATATGGTATGGTGGGCCTCCAAATTTCTAGTCATCTATCTTCCTCTTACACCAAATGTTGGCTTGATCCATACGTTTGCCAACCTAATTGGCTTTCTTTTTGAAAGTTGAAGTTTCTCTTGAGTCACCAATGTAGCTCTCTCTGCCTTTTTAGACTCTTTAATTGCTATAGATCATCTCTGGGATTTAATCATATGTACCACATGGTTGATGTGCTTTGAATCCTTGCATCTAAAGGAAATTTCCTTAACATAAATACTCCTAGGGAATTTCAATGTTGCCATTATAGTTGGCATTCAATTAGGTACCTACAACATTGAAAATTATCCTTATATAAGAATTCTCTCCATCTTGTTAATTGGCTTGTAACACTCTTGATGGTGGCTACATGAAATCTGATTCTAATTCCTCTTCTACATCAGAGGGTTCGTATCCTTGATCCGACTCTTTTGAATTATTAGAATCATAATCACTAGCTTCCATATTCAAAAATTCCCAGCCAACATCTTCAATAAATTTATCTGGATCATTAGTAATACTTTTCAAAATTGGCCGCTAGTTCAAGTTCATTAATATTTTGTAATACTTTATATCCATGGAGTTCAACCATTCCTTGATGCCATCAAGTGAAGATTGAGGAATGGCGTACATGCAGAGTACATCCTGCTTGAAGTCTTTGAAAACAATAGCCATATAAAATGCCTTTTGCCCAAGTCATACTCTCTTAAGGTTAACAATCTCAATCTCACTAATAGTGATTACTAAGAAAGGTAATTCCACCATCTCTACCAAATAGTTTACCGTAGGAACAATAAAAATAGAGGCTTTGAAAGGAAATCCATGAAAACCAAGCTCTCTAAATGGTATATCAAACTCTAGTTCAAAATATTTTAGATGAGGCTACTCCCATAGCACTCTTACTTGCTTTGACAAATCCTTGAAACTTTGTATTGATTTTATTTTTCTTGTCCCTCTCTTGCTATTCTTCCTCAATTTCATCAAGATCATACATTGACCTTCTTGCACCTCCTAAAGTTTGGACCACATTGGTGTATAAATACCCAAGGTTGCTTGCACAACTCCAAGAAGACCTTTCTCGCTGTCTCCTTCCTGGAACCTAACTCCAATGGGTTCCTCTTGAGCTTGGAGATTGACCAAACCCTGCTCCAACTCTTCTCAAAGAGTTCCTACCTTGTGCTTTACCTTGGGTAGTCAAACACCTCTTGAACTTGCAACTTCTCTCCCAACACCTATAAGGGTCTAGATGCTAACTTCATCACCAACCTCAAACTACTTGCAAGGGAATTAAAGGCACTGTCCTCATGCTTCTTGCATCCAAACTGATCCATTTTGGAGGTTCTTTGGTTTCCAATACACCTGATTCCAAGAAATTGCCTCGGTAAGGCCTAATCTCTACTAGCCCTTACCAGTCAGTTTTTTGCATTTTCCTCTCAAACTTGACAAACAACATACAAAACAAAAGACACTTTCAAGTACCCTTTTTGGTCCTTTAAATATTGCACTAGGTCTAAGAACTTTGTCTTTACCGTACAAGTGATTCCTACATTCAAGGTGGATTAGGACTAATAGGCCTATTTCTTAGGGTTTCTGTGCTTCCTCCTTGAAATCTACTTCTAGTGGATTGATTGAAGTCCCATTCCCTTTGGCATGTAAAGACCTTACCTTATCCCACCTGGAACCGTACGGATTCTGTACAGTGCACCTTTCCCCTGCCTAAATTCTCAATTTTTCTCTTCCAAACTCCTAACCGAGTAGCTAACACTCACCTAGGGTTTGGTCTTGCAAAACATAGCTTGGCTCTCAAGATTTCTTACTGATACATATTTACATTTGATTGGCTCCCATTCCATATTCCACCAATCTCAGGAAGAACCTGTGGTCAGGGTTTATGGGGGAGCCATGAAAAGTGTTACTGCTCAAAATAAAGAAAATAAGCTCTCTACAATCTACTTTAAAGTTTCAAAGCAATAATCTACACTAAGAGACTTGAATGTAAGTTGAAAGCTATTCAAAACTATCCTATGAACACTGAGACAATGCAAAAATAGAGAATACACTGCCTTTGATACCACTGCTCAAAAACACACGGGATTTTCACACAAAATACAAAAATCTGCAAACTGTCTTCTATTCCACACCAAAATCTTTGATTACAATATCATCCAACTACTAACTACAAGTCACACACCTATTTTGATGCCTTCTCCATCATTCAAGGGCAGTTGCTCGAGCATTTTCCTTGATTTCAAGGGATTCCCAATGGCAAGTGAGTTACATGCAACTTCTTAACTGCGGTCATGCAACTTTTACCAACATTTTGTAACTTCCATTATGCCATGATTGTGTCATGATCCTCAAACATAGGACCTCTAACACCTTGATCTCGAGCAATCAACATCTCCCTTAACCGTTCCTTGGCATCTTCTAACAAATTAGATGTGGCTATGACACACTTAATGCATTGTATTCTAACCCAAACTGTCCAGAGCTTAATAAAGCAACATTTAACAACATCAACACAAGGATGATTTTAGTCCTAATGACCAACTCATCACACTCAACCAAGACCTTCTAAGGTCCAAAACAAACACACTGAAATCTTGATTTGGCCAAGATCAGGTACAAGCCAAAATTGTTGTCAAACCAAAATGGAGGTCAGCCTAGGTGCTCCTGCACCACACATCCATTACCTCCACATAAAACTAGACATCCTTGGTCTTCTTGGTTCCCACACCATGATATGGTTATGCAAATGAAAATGAAGCAAAGTAATCATCTCCTTCTCTGCTGGCTAGAAGAATGCATGCTTAATGTTTTGATACATGATATTAGCTCTCTCTTATGCTCCCATGGTTGAATATCGAAATCCAGTATGGTGGGCCTCCAAAGTTCCAATCATCTTTCTTCCTCTTCTACCAAATGCTAGCCTGATCCACATGTCTGCTAGCCTGATTGGCTTTGTTTTTTAAAGTTGAAGTTTCTCCTGAGCCACCAAAGTAGCTCTCTCTGCCTTTTTAGACTCTTTCGTTGCTACAAATCATCTCAAGGATTTAATCATCTATACCACATGGTTGATGTACTTTGAATCCTTGAATCTAAAGGAAATTTCCTTAACATAAATACTGCTAGGGAATTTCAATGTTGCCATTGTAGTTGGCATTAAAGCTGGTACTCGCAACATTGAAAATTATCCTTATATAAGAATTCCCTCCATCTTGTTGGCTTGTAACACTCTTGATGGTGGCTACATGAATTCTGATTATGATTCCTCTTCTACATAAGAGGGTTCATATCCTTGATTTGACTCCTTTGAATTATCATAATTAGAATCACTAGCTTCCATATTCAAAAATTCCCAACCACCATCTTCAAAAAATTTATCTGGATCATCAGTAATACTTTTCAAAATTGGCCACCAGTTCAAGTTCATTTTGCTTTCGTAATACTTTATATCCATGGAGTTCAACCATTCCTTGATGCCATCAAGTGAAGATTGAGGAATGGCGTCAATGCGGAGTACATTGCGCTTGTAGTATTTGAAAATAATAGCCATATCAAATGCCTTTTTCCCAAGTCATACTCTCTCAAGGTTAACAATCTCAATCTCAAGTATTAGCTAGGGAATTTGAAATTTTATTATGGTATGTGCACTTTGATATGATGTAATATAATTATGGTTTCATCTCATATGTTGTAATATTATATATATAACAAAAAATAAATTATAGCATGAAATAATAATAACTTTTCATTCTAAATGTTTTTTTTTTGTAGAACACAGGTCTTGTAGAAGACCAAGATGATCCTCAACATGATATAAATCCACAAAATATTGGTTCTGCTAGTACAAATCACATGGTAGAGGATGATGATGATACAAATGCGGAAGACATTGAGGCTGATGACATTGATGATGACAACGACGACGACGATGATGACGATGATGATCATGATGAGACAATTGGTGATAGTAACCAGTGACATTCATGATCATATAGACTGCATCATGGATCATTGCTGATATATCGTTATGATGACTCTTTTCATGGTTACTATCATATGTATCATTTTCACGACCTACAGTACTATATTATTGAGTTGTATCATATTGACATGTATCATTTTCAAAATTTCACTATATCATTTGGACATGTATCATCTTGACTTGTATCAGTTTGAGTTACATAATTTATCAATTTTATTTATATCATCTGTACATGTATCATTTTGACATGTTTTTGATGTACTGACATATTTGACTTTCACTTGTTTTAGTTATATATGATGATGATCTTATCAGTATTGACTTGTCAATTTATATATATTAAAAGCGGTCGATGATTTTTGGATGGATATTTATTACTTATGATGATTCTAATTTACTACTTAGGATGGATGTTGTCAAATTCAATTAAATTATAGATATTTGACTCACTTGTTTTAATTATAGATGATGATCATGTTACAATAATAGTTTAGGTGGTGATGAAAGGTAACATTAATGCTTGGCACCTCTAGAACGTAATTGAAAGTTTTACGGTGAGCCACATTAAAAGAGGTGGTAATGTGGAAACGAATGTCTTATCTAAATGGGATTTAAATTTTGGTGAAATAGAGGAATTTAGGTTGGAGGATTTTAGAGGTGTTAAGTTAGTGGACTTAGGTGAAAACAAAGGAGAGGACAACACCTTAAATGAACAAGGTGGAAAAGTGAGTGAAGTAGGTTTGACATGACAAGTGAAGGCAGGGGTGGTGGGTAGTGGTGAAGTAGTACTTCATTAATAGAAAGTGTGGGAAATCCAAGATGGTGTTAAATGCAAGCCCTTGATTAAGATGTGTTAATTGCATTTGGAAATGGTCGAGAAAAACTCTGCAACAAACTTTTGTGGTGGCGGCACTGGTTGTCAGGAGAAATGGAAGCCAATTTCACCTTCTAGTCATGAAGATCTTTGGGCCTGTTTTATGGAGAGGCATCCAAAAAATGACTAGAGGGCCTTTTCCTTGTTGACGACGAGCGGCTAGTGTAGTGTGCAAAAATGATTTGTGGCAAGGATTTTGGCTCTCTGAAACATAAATATCGAACCAACATGGACGTTTAGTCCTTAATTGCGGTGTGGGGCTTGGATATAGGTGAATCAATGGAAATGGTGAGGATGGTGATGCAAAAAATTGTGCATGAATATTTTCTGGGGGGCATGGAGTCCATTCTCAAATGGGAAGTTCTAGGTGTAGGTTTAGATTATTTTGAAGTACTGCTAGATGATGAAATTGAGGAGCTCTATGGGAGATCAGGGCTCAAACCCTTTATTCATTGGCCTGAAGGAAAATACAAAGCTCGTTTCCATGAGGAAGCATGTTTGGGATGGAAAGTACTCAAAATATTCATCGAACAAGCAAAGGCAAAGATGCAGGGATTGGAAGCAAAAAGGAAGCACCAGAAGAAGAAGTCAAGGAAGTGGTGGAAGAAGAAGCCTCTGAAGGAGATAGCCAAGCATCTGTTGGGTCCAAGTGGAGCTCGTTAAGACTGGTCATGTTTGTCTGTGTTTGATTTTGAATTCTCCCTCCGCTTTTGTTGTATTAAAGCATGTAACTTTGAACACAATTAATGGTGGTTATTTTTTGTAAGGATTTTACTAGTAAACAGTTACAGGGGTTATGGGGTTTATTTAATGTTTTACTCTACACATTAAGGTACCTCTGGTTTTTTTCATTTGCTATGGAATTTCGGTGGGTAATGACATTGAACAATGGATGTACTTTTTTTTATCTTTACAAACAATACAAAAATTTCGTGTTACCGGCCCAAAAAAAAAATTGTCTTGTTATTTAATCATATGAGTTAAATAATTAAATTACTTAGTCTATAATCATATGATTTATTTAAGAGGCACAATATATTTAACTAATTAAATTGAAATAAAACATATTAAATTAATAAAAGGAAGCAACAATGGAAGCCAAACTAGAAGCAAAATTGGAAGCAAAACTAGAAGCAAACATGGAAGCAAAATTGCAAGCAAACTTGGAAGCAAAACTTGAAGCAAAACGAGAAGCAAAATGGGAAGCAAAACCAGAAGCAAAACCGGAAGCAAAACTGGAAGCAAAACTAGAATCAAAACTAGAAGCAAAACTAGAAGAAAAATTGGAAGCAAAATTGGAAGCAAAACTGGAAGCAAACCTACAAGCAAAACTAGAGAAAAAACTAGAAGCAAAACCGGAAGCAAACCTGGAAGCAAAATCGGAAGCAAAAGTAGAAGAAAAAATGAGAGTAGACATAGAAGCAAAACCGGAAGCCTAATTGGGTGCTAATTTAGGCGCTATTTCTGACGCTATTTCCTGACACTATTTTAGTCATTAATAGAGGTACTATTTTTTGTGCTAACGAGGGTGTTGTGATTTTTTGGTGCTGACTCCGACGTTATGTCTGGTGCAAAAGATAGCGTAAAAGTCGGCATCTAGATGACCATGCCTGTTTGCGTAGAGTTTAGCATCGACCAACTCGCCCAATTTGTGGACTAAAATACACTAAAATTTGGTGCTATTTTAGGCACTATTTTCCTGTTCTGTTAGAGTGTTCTTAGCCCAAATGGGTTACTCCCAACTTAGGGTTTCAATCAATAATAAGGTAATGATCAAGTGATCACAAATATAGAATTTAGTAATATGACATCTTATCTTATCATAGTTCATAATATCTCTTGTTGATGCTCTACTAAACCTTATTATTTCTAAGGTCTCCTAGCATCATAAGC
Source organism: Sequoia sempervirens (assembly GCA_007258455.2). Classification (NCBI taxonomy): domain Eukaryota; kingdom Viridiplantae; phylum Streptophyta; class Pinopsida; order Cupressales; family Cupressaceae; genus Sequoia; species Sequoia sempervirens. The sequence continues at coordinate 91,214 of VDFB02178678.1, forward strand.
TATCTAATACAATCAAATAACTTTCAATGAACAACCCTTAAGCTATCATTGTTTAATCATTCCTAGTATACTTATACTAATGATAAACAATCCCTCCTATTATGGAGTAAATACAAACACTTTCATAGAAAAGCATAAACAACTTCTTTTTCCTTTCCAAAGAAAATGCTATAAATTCCTAATGCAAGTATTCTCAAGCAGCACCAAAACAAAGCATACAAGTCTCATTCTTTTATAAATAAAGAAAAACAAGAGAAGACTAGATCCTCATTCCTATAATACGCTTAACCAACAGATTGACTCGACGAACAACCTTCCAAGCAACAACTTCCTAGCTTCACTTAGTTTTTCCAAACAATACTTCACTATAACTCATTTCTCAAGACTATAATATGCACTCTCAAAATAATTCACAACTCTCACTTAATAACTCATAGCTTCTCAAAAATTGCAGCAAAATAAGATTGCATAAAAGTGCATAATAGAATGCTTCCAAATGAGAGTACTAGCCTCTCTATTTATACAACAAAAAGAAAACTTCATGGCCTATAGAGAAGGCATGTAAAATGATAGCTTAAGCTATGCAAGTCAACTCCACTTAGCTAAAAAGGTGGCAGCAAGCTAAACAAAGACTCTACATGAAAAGCTACAGGTCGACCCATCTATTTGATAGCAACAAAAGACATTCAATTGTGCTCATGTTAAAATGTTGACAGTTGATTTGCATCCTAGAATGGACTTCTACAACAAATAGAACTTCATAATCTAGTGCCAAGTATGCAACAAACCTCCTATTGTTTTGGCATGGTTATTCTCTTGAAATAGTATTTTGTTAACAGGTGACACTCAAGCATTATCAAGTTGGTCTTAGTGCACTTGAGCAACAAAGGAGAGATGAGTCACTCCCAGAAAATAGCATTCAATAAGTGCTTTAGACTAAGAATTTACTCAATTGTTTACTTTTCCTATTCTTAAGCATTCTAAAAATCTATCACTTCATTGCTTTATCATTATGATAAATGCCTTATAAGTTTGAATAATTCACTGCTCATAAAGATAATGATGCCTTTCAATAGTATCAGCTAAGTTTAGTTCCACATCAACCTTTAATTGTTGCACAATACATTTGCATATGGTTTAGCCTCATTACTCATACATTCACCTCTTCTCTTTAGCGCAACATTCAAGACTTAATGTTGGATTTCATTCACTATGTGTGACTGTCTTATAAGACTTACATGCTAGTATAATTAGTGCCTAGCTCATTAATGGGTTGTGCACTATTTTTGCACCCTCATATAGTTTCCATTTGAAAAGCTAAACACTATTATGGGTTGTGCCATTCTATGCGCCTTCAATATGCTGCTATATCTATGATAAATCATCCATGTCTTTGTAGTGCCCCTCAATTTTCTTTTTGCTTCTGACAGTGACTTGGTTGCATTTGGACATCATGATATTTTGTTTGATGATGGATTTATAGTTATGTTGTAGTTGATGATACATTATCACCAATGTTTTATGCTCATACTGTGTTTTAGTATATGGATTTAATGGTTCATGTAGATTAATCTTGTCTTATGTATCATGTGTTTATCTGATGATTATTCATATCATGTTGATTTGTAATTGATTATTGTGCATTGATGTATTCAGTGAAGGGGAATAGGGTCGCATCACTCGCTTGCGAGTGCCCTGCGACGCTGCGATTTTCCCTTCGTGTAGTGTGTTTGACTACTTGTCTATGTACGTGTTCGACCATGTGGTTTGCTATAGGTTGCAAATACCAGGAATCAAATCCACCTGAATTGTCAAGATAGAGCGTGCCTTAAACCTAGTGGAGATTGTTGATTTGGAGATAGTATCGGGTACCCTATGTTGAGCCATCATCCTAGACGAGGATGTGTTCATTTACCATTCCCTATTGTGTGGTCAATTCGAGTTGTTTTGTCGATGTTGTCATTTTCCTTTACGTTTTGCTTTGCAGTCAAGTATTGCTTGACAGTATGTTCATTTGAGTAATATTCATAATTAGTGCTTTTGTTTGATCATTAAGTTGAAATAAAGATTATCAAAATTAAAAGGCCTTGGAGTAATTAAAATAAAATATTTTATAAAATTGAAGTATTAATTAAATAAAATATTATTAAATTCTTTGTTTGATTTTAATAAATTAAAATTTATGGTTTAAAAAGAAATATTTAAATGAATATATTAAAATTTGATGTGATTGTGCAAATAAACTATATGAAAGATTAATTAATAAAATTAATATTTTAATTGTTTGATTTAATTGTGTGCAAATCATAAGATACCGTAATTTTTTTTATAAAAGATAAAGATAATTTGTGGCAATTGTGAGTAGTGGGGAAAAATAAAATAAAATAATTAATTTTAAAGAGTGGATGTTGTTACATATGGGGAAAAGTAATAAATAAATTGGTTATTTTGAAAAAAAAAAGGGGCTTTTGGTTAATTGCTGGAAAAACTAATCTTGCATTTTGTTTCCAAGAGTTTTCTAGTTCTTGGACTTGTTTCTCTGGTTCTTGAAATCTTTTCTAGGGGTACTTGAATTGGATTACTAGAGAGGTTGTTGGGGCTTTGAAGAAATTGAAGCTGCAACTTGGGGTTTGATTTGGCATCAACTTTGAGCTCTTTCAATTAAGCGAAAACTAGGTTCTTGTTTCTTACCTTTGTTAATCTTGAATTGGAATAATTGAATAAAAGAATTTTTTGAAAGATATTTGAAATTCTTTCTACAAAATTACTTTGTGCGTATTCTATAAGCACTATTGAATTCCTTTTCTAAAGGGTTAAATTAAACCAATTTGTGCTTTCATAATGGAGAGTGTCTTTTGAAGGCAATTTCTTCTTTTTCTTTGACATCCATCCACTATGCTCTGTTATAGTCAGTCATTTCTTTCGGTTGAATGCTCGTTCGTGCCCTGGCAAGCAAAGTTGTTTCCTCTTAATGAGTATTATGTCGTTAATTCCGGTGCCCTGCATTGAATCAAGTATCACAAAATTCCAAATGATTGCTCTATGTTTTGATTTCTTTCCAGCACCTTATGTTTTTTCTGGAGACTCCCTTTTGCCTATTACTTGATGTCGATCTTGTTTTTTTTAGCAATCTATTGGTGAATTGTAGGTTTTGATAGTAATTCCCTTGGGTATCGCGTGCAGTAACCTCTCTTTATTTAAGTTTGACAATACATGCTTTGATCATTCAATGTGGAGGATTCATCCCTATTCATATTCTTTCAAGATATTCCTTGGTGAGAGTTGTTTGGGGCCATGGCTTGCTTCATTGCTTATGCAATCTTAGGTTGTTGATCTTAATGGATGGTATGTTAATGAGTTTTGCTACTTCACTTTGCCTCATTTTGGCTATCGACACCCTTGTATGGCACTTCCCAACGATGCTAGGTTTCATATCTCCTTGAAAGTTTAGTTACATGGACTTAAATGATGGTATTCGGTCTACCACGATGGTATGCGATGGATTTAAATGATAGTTACTTTTTGTTTAGGCATTCGATGTCATTTTTTTGCTCCTTGTATACCTTCAATATTTACATTCCTTACCTCTGCAAGTGATAATCAACACTAATTAAAATGCATTTGAGTTAACTCCAGCTGAATCTTTATGTCATGTGTATACTAGAATAGGTAATTAGCTAGACTTCATGCACCTTTGAGTTTCTTGCATCCATTCCATTTGATAGTTTTTAAGTCATATAGAAGTTAGTAGTCGATAACAAAATGAAATCGGCCAAATAAACAAATGCTAAGTTTATGCAAGCTTCAATTTTTTATTGTAATGGAATTGAAATTATATCCCATATGTTGTTCGTTGTGTTTGAGTCTTTGATTGTAACAAAATTTACATTATATTCCATGCATTGTTCACTATCTTTGAGCTTTATTAGGCCGCTGTGGATTCATTGCTAATCCACCTATATTCAATGCTTTGTTTGCTGGGGTTGCTTTTTTAAATCGGCCTTGGTATATATATATATCCTTGCAAATATGGTTTTTAAATTTGTGTTTTAATATATTTGGTTTTTTGCAATATAATAGTTTTCAAATGTAGAATATATATATATATATATATATATATATATATTTGAATATGTATAGAGAGAGACAATTATATGATTTAAATCTGCACTTTGTAACTTGAATTTGAATCTTTTCTTGTTAATATAAAACATATGTAAATAGGTATATATATACATGTCTATACATGATTATATATATATATACACGTGTTAAATGAAAGTATTTTTGTGCTTGTGTTTATAAGGTAGAATTGATTTATTTGTAATTAATACATGAAGTATTTGATTATAAGGAATATTAAATTATTTCTGAGTTAAGATAGACCCTTAGTAAACATGGGATGGTTGTTTGTAATTCCATTCTAGATTCCATGTTTATTATTGCCTTGAGTTGTTGTATAAGTTAAGTGAATGATTATTAAATTGGAAATAAAGGTGGGTTATTGTGTGAATGTTAAGTCATTGTGGGAAACAAATGTTCGAAGTCTTCGAAAGGCTAGGGGGATTGTCTTCTTGATGGAATTATTTGATAATCCCTTGAGATGTTTGTTTTGTAATAAATGAGTTTATGATGGTCATTAGCCTTGCACAATATATTCTCTAGTGTGGTTGGAACTTGTGTACGGGAAGGGTTATGCCTTGCCTAGTTGTAATTGTTAATGAGATTTTGTGATTGTGCAAGTTAGCTTACTCTTTTGAATTCATTGGGTCTCTTAGCTGCTAAAAGGGGGAGTGGCTCTCAATGGGGTCTAGCACACGAAGTGGCACTAGGGTAACCCATGTGGGAGTTTCATAAATAAGTGATAACCTAAAATGAACTAGGGGGTTGGGTAGTAATCACAAGTGCTTGTTTAGGTATGAGATGAGTTGAGAAGGCTTGGTTGGCAAGACCATCTTCCTTGTCCTCATGAAAGGAAGATTGGTTCCACATGTGTCACCCTATGGGGCCAACAACTAGTAGGAGACTTCCAGGGTAACCATAGATGGGGGTCGACAGCTAGTGATAGACTGCTAGGGTAACCCATGTCAGGACCATGCGATGACACTCCCTCCACCACAGACTAGTATTCCCTTGTGTATTATCTCCCTTTGGTTTGTGATGTCCTCTGGAAGCAAAGTATGTCCTGTTGTGATGTGTTTTTTGTTGTTATGTCAGTTTGTAGTTGCCTTATCGTTGTTGTGGGAATAGATGCTATCTCCTAGCATGGGGGGTGGACCTTTGGGTTCCACATGGTCGAGTGGAATGTGCCTTGCACTCTATTGGGTTCCTTCACTATGTTAGTGTTCATGAGACCTCTCCTGGACATGAAGACTTCTACACGTGTTCCAATTCACATGGATTATATTTCATGTACTTGTATTATTGTATCATGTACCATACTTTTGGTGTACTCTCCTCACATGTATACGAGGAGACATTGATGTTCAAATGTAACAATGTAATGATGCAAATGAATGTTGAACTCTCTTCTGTAATGGACAATGTAAAAGATGCTAGTATATATATGTTAGTTAATTGGTTGGATTCTAAATGATATATTTTGATCATGTAATGGTTATTTCATAATAGTTGGACTTGTAAATGTGATGATTCAATGTAATTTCATATTGTAGATGGAATTTAGTTTAATGTAATGATTTTCAGTTCTTGCTAGTTTAGTTAATGGGAATCTAGTAGTGTAGTCACAAAACTTAGAGGACTTAGGTTAGAATTTAAGATAACGTTTCATTTGCAATCATGTGTGCATTGCACTTTAAAAAAAAAAAATCCATTTTTTAGGGGTTATAGTGTGTTGTCCTCCAGGGTTTTGTGGCAGGGTGTTATGGTCTTTATTCAATGAATTGACCCAAGTATATACATTAGTGTTTCTTACATGATATAAAAATTTAGTCAACTTGTCCATTTATGGCTTCATATGTTGAATATTTCCCTGGTCTCTCAAGTGTACTATACACTAGTGTTGTAACTACTTGCAATTACTTCAAATACCATTTCAATATGTAGATTAGCATATATATTATTAATATATAAATATGTATAGCTTCCTTTGTTACATTACATTTATATATTAATATATATACACATACTTACATACACAAATACTTGCCTATCCACTTACTATCGCCAAACATATACCATAAATGCTTATTAAAGTCATGAGTTAATATTCTAATACAATAACCTCATACACGCATACTAATATATACGTCCAAGGTATATCATATATTATTTCATATACATTTGTATGTATGTATTATCAAATACATGCATGTATATATATATATATATATATATATATATATATATATATAGCAGTATATTAACACTATCTAATATTTAACAATATTAGACACATATGTATTCGTCTTCATCGATGAGTAGATACACCAAATGTGTACATATATACATATGTACAACTAATATACATATGCATTCTATGTTAATCATATGCATGAGTTACCACTCAGTCATATGTACATATATGCATTTTGATGTATATTTACTTATTGACAAAGACATATATACAAAGAAGGTCTCTTCTTGAAAACCACAAATATGAACATTCAAAGATGATCATAACCAAAACCACAATAAATCAAGCATAGTAACATAAGGAAGAACTCATAAGCTCCAAACAGATAAACATCATCCAAGCATGCATTAAACATTAATCAAGACCCTTACTAGTGCAACCCATCATACTAAAGGACGACTTACCAATTCCCAATACTATGACTTGAATCAACCATTCTATTGTGAGTGTGTGTATGAGCTCAGATAGGTTTCATTTAGGGTTATCTGACCAATCACTTCTTCTGAGTGATACTTCCCCTCCACTTGGAGGATTGAACCTGTACCTACAACCAACTTAGTACATTTGCAATGGTAGTTAGATGTTCATAATAAATTCATATGCATCGTAAAACTTAAGCATATTCATAAAGCAGTACATGTTCATCATCAATGTAAACATAATTACTCTTTCAAAGTGTTTATCAACACTTTCACTTAATACATATTTTAGTATTCCATTCTTTTAGCACACATATCAAACTCATGAGTGCATTTACCATCCTATTTACTTGTGAAGGTAAAGGTAAATTAGCAATAACAAGATGGGGTGTAACATACTTCCCCTTGGTGAATCATCATCCTCGATGATTTAGAACACTTTAACATATAGATAAATTCAAATAAAGGTTTATACTTTTACAATTTAAGTAACAATTATAAAATAATCTTCCTTTGTATGATAACTTCTTGCAATCTTGTCCTTCCTGGACCTTGGATCGAGTTTCCTTGCTATCTCATAGGGAGAACTTGTGTGCTTTACACATACTTTCTCTCTCAAAGAGCTTTATCCTATTACCTTGTATGTACATCTTAAGTACAATAGTAACTATATACCATATGACACCTATGACATAGTGACTGGAAAACATATTCTCATTGGCTAATGAATTTATCTTTAGTGTAATCCAAATAGATAAGGAATGTCGGTGCATTGTACACTACACCATGGGTCCCATCCCTCCCTTTAGTATTTACACCTTCATACAACTCAAAATTCAAATTTTTCCATCACTTACACATCCATTTCCTTGATCATAATAGTAATGCTCTTGATTACTTGTCCATCTGGAGCATAACATTGCTCTTGGACACCTATCATTTCTGAACATAACGATATTGCTTGATATTTCAAGCTTTGTATCAATAAATTTTTTCATTCATCTTTCGATCTATTATTCTATTTTTTGACCTTTAAGGTCTAAAGCTATCCCTATTTCTTAGCCTATTTTAGCTTAATAGAGCTTTCAACCTTCCTTTCCATATAATGGATCAAACCTCAATGGTAAAAGTTCATAAATATTCTTCAAATCATTCAAGATGTGGTTTATTACTTTTTCCTATTTGGCTATAATAAAAATATATTGACCATTCGTTCAATTGAATTTCTCTCAAGATGATCATGGTTTACACAATCTTATCATTATTTTCTTGTTCTCATCTGAGATAATCCCCTCAAGGACTCTAAGAAACTACTTTGCACAATATATTATTTAGGACCGAAATACCATAAATCAATATTCCAACTACTATTGGTTACCTTGGCAAGTTTGTCCACCATAATATTATGTCAGTTCTACCGACATTGACAGATTAAACTATCTTTTGTTCTACCACTTCCCCTCTAGAATCTCAAGAGAGTATACATCTCCTGCCGATGATGACATCTTGTCTTCATTTCTTGGCACACTGGACAATATCTTTCCACATTCCTTGCAACATCTTACTCTATCTTTTCCCAGATTATAGTGGTTCCTCCTTCAACAAGTAATTTTGTCATTTCAATGTCTTGAATATGACATCAATTCCCTCATTTCATTCCTTAATCTCCTAAAATTTTGGGTGCATAGGTTCTTTTACATCCCACAATAGTCTATTTCGCCTAAGTGGAAACCTATTTCGTGGACTCATTCCGCATTTAATTCCCAACCAATAATGGTTAGATGTTTTACGAAGATAAATCTCTTTTATCTTAGGACATCCATACCCTGGATTTCTTCTATCCTTGGAACATTTCCAAATTGTAAACTTATTTTCAGCTCAATCCATCTTTCCTGATGAGCATTGGTACTAAGTTTGAGTAATAATCCTCGTTCAATCTTGTTGGTTCCTAGAAGATATCAAATTTAATTGCATACCCAATTACTAAGGATGAACGTTTCTCATTAACTCCAAATCATGAGTAATCTAGATATTTCCTTACCTATTCCATAGGCAATGATCTTCCTTTTTCATGGTCAAGTAGTCTACCTATCCTTTTCTAATCCATCAATTGATGATATTAACAATTGATCTTTCAATCAATCATATATATAAAGTATTGAGTGATAATATTCCTTTCTCTTTGGTCATAATCCTTGAATTTTTCATTATCTTTCAATAATTCAAATACTTTATTATTGTGTTCATAAAATATACGAATTTGAATGATATAATGACTTATGAAAAATTTAAAGGTTCTTCCAAAACAAAAATATATTCACAATTTTTGTTGGGTGTAGTACTTAGTTTGAGTCAATCCACTCTCTTTCTTCCCCGCTTAGTGTTTCAACGACATTCAATCAACTCAAAGTTGAACTCCTAGCAAATATTTGCTTTCTTGAAATAATTTATCATTCCTTATTGTAGGCTTTCTATTTCCTTTATCTTTTCATTCTTAATTTCCTTGGCATACCTTGAATATACTTATTCCGAAATCTAGATTCATCACTGATCTCTAATATCATAGATTCAACATTTTGGATCGTCAAATAAGAAATTTAATGAGTAATCAACAACTTTACAAGTTGAGAGGTACCCTAATATACCAATTCTCTTTTCCATGTATACCAATACCCTTTTTGTGGAGGAATTTCCATATCCGCAACGCCTCTTTTGTTAATGTATTTTCAACTTAGACCGTTGTTTCCTCACTAATTCATTTGATTTGACACATAGTGTCACTCTGTATCCCATTTCCTTTTGGAACATCTAAACATAAGTTTATTTTCATTGGAAATTTGGTGTGTTTAATCTACACTTCTACCAAACTTAGTACTAACCAAACCTTGGTTGGCCAATTCGATTTACCTTTTTTAGGTTTCTTTCTCACAATCACCTTTTCAAGTGACTTTGTCCCACTTCTTGGTAACTTCATAACCTTAAGAACCCTATGTGGCTTGGTTTCTTTTTATCATCTTAATCAGAACTCCAAATTTATCACGTCAATTTTGGTTGGTAGAACCTTGACCACTTCATTGATTACTTCTTTTCTGACCATTCTGGCCTCTTCCCTTATTCCAAGGTACTAACTCCTTTCTTGGAAGATCTTAGCCTTGCTCAGAAATTAGATTTTTTTCAAGAGTTCTCCAACCTATTGGATACCTTCTTCATTCACTATTTACCTCAATTTAAAGCTTCTAATTTATGCCAATAATGCATACTCATCTAGATTCGTAGTATTCTTACTAATCCATAAATCCTTGACTCTTTGCAACTATAGGTTGCTACCAATAAGGGGTATCACTTCAATTCTTCATATCGCCTTAGATTCTTTTAAAAATTTAGTAGGGTGAAGGTACATATTGGTTATCCTTCATAACCTTCCTAGCTAACCTGATTGCATAATCTTCTGCAATGAAAGAGGGTTTCATAATAAGTTGCTGGTTTAAGAGTTTTCTACTCTAGGGATGACTCTTATCTAGTCCAAAACTTTAACAAGTTTACTTGAATCTTATCTTCCTTTTCATTTTCCTTTGTTCTTTCTTCTTTCCATCTTGGCATAAGATCTTTTCAACCATTATTTGCTGATAAGGTTTACACATTGTTTGCGTAATGAGCTCATAGGCTCCAGAGATGAACCCAGTAGCTCTGATATGACATGTAACAACCCCGGTGTTCTACTCAGTAAAATTTCCAATGCTTTCACCTCAAGTGAATAACCATGATACCAAAACATAGCAATATAAAATTTTCTTTCCATAATGTAAATTACATGCACAGTTGAGATAACTCTATTTCCAAACTTTCATAGCATTCCATTATAATTTCACAAATCTTCCATAACATTCATTCCATATATAATAAACTCAAGTTTATCAATCAAGATTACATCCTTCCATATGAATGGGTACATGATACATACATCTAGCTCTTTTGAGCTTCATCTGGCAATAGATATTCAAACTGGTCCTGATGCCACCACAATGGTGCATACTTTCTGGATGTCCTTGTTCTCTGGTGTACACACTCCAACTGTCCCCAATGATAGTGCAAACATCCACAAACCTTGGTCACCATCTGATGAGGAGAAGCATCACTCAAGTGCTTTTTTTCCAACCATGGACTCAAATGCGGTCCCTTGCACATCTTTAACATATGAAAAGATGGCCCTACCCTTCAACAAATAAATTGGTTGGTAAACCCCATAACAATAGCCTATCTAAGCTTAGTGTTGTGCTCCACAAATCAGAACCTAATCATATGATCATTTCCCTTATGAGTATGAAAATCATGATCTAGAATGCATAAAAGGAACACAATGAACTGATAGTGTAAACATTGGCTACTTACCCTACTTTGGCCAAAATATTTGATGAGTCTAGTTTATGGTTTACTTTCGGTAGAATTTATGATCTATTTTTCAAAATTGCCATAAACATTGATTTTTGAATATTGATATTTCCTCGAAACCATAGATATTGGGCCTAATTTCATCTCTGCAAATCTGTAATGACATTGACATGTTATATGGACTATCTGTGTTAATTCTACATGTGGATTAATGAATGTTCTTTAAGATAGTTATAGATATGTGATTATTATGTGTACTAATAATACCATGCAAATATGATTCGAGGCCACTAAATTGAGAGGATTCCGCTAACTGGTCATTCACCATAATGGCTAACAAAGTGGTCATTCAAAGGTCAATGAAGGGAATCATTCAAAGAGGTCGACGACGGGAGATTCCTCATGAAAACCGAATTGTAACCGCCTTGTAAATGATCTTTATTGATGTTGAGTGAATATAGGCGTTATTTTTGTGCTAAATTTGCGTTGAGGCAAGAATGTCCAACTAGATTCCATGCACGCGTAACCGCCTCTCCACTTTCTCTGCTTTCCCTAAAGTGGCATCCTCCTAGTTCATGGAGTTGACTTCCTTGCTTAGTTAGTTACTTCTTCTCCTATAAATAAGAGTCAGATGCTCCTTCTCAGGAGGTTGCACGATATGATGATGTACTTGCATTCTTAGTTTTTAGTAATACAATTTACACTACTCTATTGTACTCATGTTTTCCAATGAATAAGATGAAGTTATAAGTCTGTGCATTTGAGTTTACATTAGTTTTAGAGGATAATCATCCAAGGGGGCCCACTTGCTGAGCATTTTGTCCTTAGTTTAGTTTAGTTTAGTTCTTACTTTCTATTCAGTAATTAATTAAGAATCTAGCACTGACTATTCCTACAGCCACTAGAATTGCATTTTGTGACTGTTCCTGCAACCAAAGTAGACAAAGTAGTTTCCTATTTGTTTGCTCATATTTTCATTTTTGTCATGCATTTTAGCTTAGCATAGTTGTTGGTTGATGTTCAGTACTTATGTTATTTCCTTCTAAGCAATTTACCTTCACCATTATGTTTTTCTTAGCTATAGAATGGATATGGCTACTTGGGATCCTTAGTGCAAATATTGTGCTGACCCATTTCAAGTTCACGTCCCTAGGTTGACAAGTTAAATGTACCTTCATGATGATTGAATGAATATTCAGTTTAGATGTCTAATCTTTGAATCATAGCTATAAGAGCTTAGTTGTTAAATCATTGTAGGAGGCCAACATTTTTGGCGCCATTGTCAGGGATGGTGTCAAACTAGGGAGTTCTTTGGAGTCATTGGTAGTTTTTCTTGTTGCAGTATTTCTAAAAGTCTATTCTTAGTATATCCCTCATTTAGGAAGTAATGACCCCCCTTATTCTTTACCAATTATTTGTGTGAGCTAGCTGATAGTGAGTTGATACTGCATGCATAGAGGAAGCGAAAGAGATACTTATGGGAGATTCATTCTTAACAATCCTAATCCATTCCAACTAGTTTAATATCAAAACCTGCCAAGAGAAGAAGAAGAAGAAGATCCACACCCCATTGCTGATGCATCTCTTGATCTAACTAGCTCTGAAGTTTCCTCTAAAGACCAAAATCAGCTTGAGAATCCCTTTTCTTTGGAACTACATCAAGTAAGCATGGGTGATGCAAATGGAAATAGACCTAACCAATCAGCTTTTCCTTTCCCCATTGCTCATCAGTAGACAACCTCAAAAATATCCCTACTTTAGTCCTTCCCAAGTTTTGTGGACTTGTCATACAAGATCTTGATACCTTCTTGTTTGAATTTGACATACTCTGTAGGAGTTATGACTATACAATCGATGCCCATAGGCTTGAGCTATTTCCTACCACTTTGAAAGAAGTTGCGTTAAGATGGTTCATGAGCCTAGGCAAAGATACTGTGGAGACATGGGATGACATGAAGACAAAATTCCTTGAGAAATACAAGGAGTATTGCAGGGGAAGTGACATGAGAGGAGGTGACATTTTAAGGATGCAACAAAAGGAAGATGAGAGTTTGGAGGACTACATTGCAAGGTTTATGTTTTTCCTACAAAAATGTCCACACCATACACTTAATGAAGACTCACAAAAGTTGCTTTTCCTGAGAGGAATTAATGATAGCTGCATTGATGCCTTGGACCTAATGGGAGGAGGAGATATCTCCCAAGTTCCTTGGGACGACATCAAGAAGATATACCATAACTACTCTAGGGCAGCTTCAAAGAAAGGGAGAGCTACTCAGGCCAAGAAGAAATAAGACATTATAAACAATCTAGCTACTTAGTTGGATGCACTTCAGGCCAAGAAGAAACAAGAGGAGGTAGAGGAAACATTGGTAGAGTATTGCCCCCATTGCAGACAAAAGGACTACAAATGCAAGATGGTAGCTAATATTGAAAGCAAGCAGATTGCACCCGAGTTCAAGCCAATTCAAATTGAAGAAGATCAAGTCTACTATGTTTCACAAAGGAGGCCTTGGGCTCCAAGACAAGGTATGCCACCAGATCCACTCTCTTTTGTTGGGCCATATTTCAATTCTTATTCACTTGGTAACCAATGGTAGCCCCCATATCCATCCAACTATGGAAGATATCCACCACAACCTTGGAGTAACCTTCCAAATACCTGGCCTAATCATAAAAACTCTCTACCCTAGTGGAAACAGTTTCATGGAAATTGGCAGCAAACAAATCAATGGAGGAGAGGACAACAATGGCCAAACCAACCCAATAGCTACATGCAACCACCTTCTCATCCCCAACAACCTGCTATAATTCCTCCACTTGCTAATTCAAACTCAAATCCACCTAAACCTACTCAACTACCAGCTCAACCCACACCCAATCCAAATAACAAACCATAGCAGCAACCTATATACTCTACTAATTCAAATCAATTCCATGCATATGTTGTGAGTGTGAGTGACATCCACTTGCATTCAGGAACTACTATACTAGCTCCTTCCACACCCAATATCATTGAACTTCCTATGGAAGAATCGAAGCCTGTGAATACCCTCATTCAACCCAGTGCACCTAAAAATCCTTAACCAGTCCTAGTCAAGCAAACTAAACAAGAACCACCATTTCCTTAAAGATTGGAAGTTACCAAGAAGAAGGAAGAAAAGGGCACAATTTTTGACATTATAGATCAACTAAAGCATATATGTGTCAAGATACCCCTATTTTAGGCCATAAAAGATGTTCCAATCTATGGCAATGCAATCAAGGAAGCATGCATTAAGAAGCCAGGCATGAAGAAGGAAGACCCTGCTACTGTCCATGTGGTGGGACAACTAGCTGACATCATGCTTGGGAAAGTGATTGTCCCTAAGTACAATGACCTAGGTAGTCCTATGGTAGGAGTTGTTATAGATGGGATCCAAATAAAGAATGCTCTGATTGACTTGGGGGTAGCAATAAATATAATGACTAAGGATATCCTGCAACAACTAAATGTTGCAAGCATGAGACCTACTCCTACTGTCCTACAGCTTGCTGATAGTTCTATTGTTAAGCCTGATGGTATAGTAGAGGATCTTGTGGTGACTCTAGACTCATGGGAGTACCCAACAGATTTCATGATTCTCTCTCCTAAAGCCACACTAGGCAAGTATCCTATTATTCTTGGAAGGCCATGGTTAGCAACAACTGATGCATATATTGGATGCAAGACAGGAGAAATGACCTTTTTTATGGAAAGAGCACCAAAAATATTGCTCTTTATCCTTCTGCTCAGCCATCCCATGATGAGGATAATCTCGTATGGCCACATGTTGGTAAAGAGGCCGAGGAAGTTAATTTTGTGGCACAACTTATGATGTTAGGAAAAAGCTCTTTCATGCAGCTTCAAGATGAAGATGAAGTATTGGATAACAACATTCAGAATCATTGTGAAGTGGAGGAAGCATCATCTTCTCATTCTGTTGTTCCAGTTAGGACACTTTTTCTTGCTCTTCTTGCAGCCGTTCTTCTTGCAGACACACTTCCTGCAACCACTCTTCCTACAACCGCTCTTCCTACAGTCGGACTTCCTGCAACAATAGGTATGTCTCATACATTGTTGCCATATGAACTCAAGGTACCATGTGTTAATGAAGCAACTATGATGGAGTCAACTACACAAGTACAAGTGTCAGAAGGAAAATATCTGAATATTAACAACAAACTGAATGAAGAACAACAGTTGTTGTAGGAAAACTTACTAAGGACCCACCAACATGCATTTGTGTGGGACTATCATGAGATGAAGGGATGGGACCCTAAGCTTTGCACTCATAGAATTTATATCAGAGATGATTGCACCCCATTTAGACAACCACAAAGAAGAATCAACCCTGCACTAAGAGAAATTGTAAAAGGAGAATTGTAGAAATTGCTAGATGCGGGATTAATCTACCCCATTTCAGATAGCCAGTGGGTGTCTCCATTGGTGATTGTTCTCAAGAAAGGAGGGAAATGGCAAGTTTGTGTTGATTACAGTGAACTTAATGTTGCCACCAAAAAGGACCATTTTCCTTTTCCTTTCATAGATCAAGTTTTGGACTCACTTGTAGGAAAGCAATAATTTTCTTTTCTAGATGGTTTAAGTGGCTATAACCAGATCCAAATTGTACCTGAGGACCAGGATAAGACCACCTTTACCTATCCATGGGAGACCTATGCCTACTTGGTACTCCCATTTGGCTTATGCAATGCACCTGCAACTTTTCAAAGGGAAGTCATTAGCATATTTTTAGACATTTCTCATGATTGCATGGAAATTTATATGGATGATTTCACCACCTATGGTGCTGATTTCAATGACGCATTGGAGAATCTTAGGAAAGTCCTACAAAGATGTGAAGATCACAATCTCTTTGTAAATAGTGAAAAGTGTTTCATGGTGATGTAGGAAGGTGTAGTTCTTGGACACTACATCTCTCACAAAGGAATTCAAGTAGACCCTACAAATATTGAGGTAATCACAAATCTGCCCACACTTGCAAAACAAAAAGATGTTAGGATTTTATTGGGACATGCAGGCTATTATAGACGGTTCATCAAGGATTTAAACAAAATAGAAACACCATTGTATACTCTTCTCACCAAAGATGTTGAATTTCAATGGACAAAAGACTGTGACAAAGCATTTTTTGATATGAAGACAACTTTGACTCATGCTCTTGTACTCAAAGGACCTAATTGGGAGCTTCCTTTTCACATCCATACATATGCATCAGACTATGTCATAGGAACATTCTTAGGAAAAAAAGAAAGAGCTATTGAAAATGCCATTTATTTTGTCAGAAAATACTTGCAAGGAGCTGAATTCAACTATACAGTGATAGAAAAAGAAATGTAGGCAGTGATCTATGCCCTAAACAAATTTAGGCACTACATAATAGGCTATCAAATATTTGTGCACATCGATCATGCAGACATTAGATATCTCATGAATAAACCCCTAATCATTGGTAGGTTGGCAAGATGGTTATTGTTGATGCAGGAGTTTGACATAACCATTGTGGATAAACCAGGGAAGGCCAATGTTGTTGCAGATTTTCTTTCAAGGCTGACTACATCAAAAGACAATCAATCCATAGATGATTCTTTCCCTAATGAGCACTTATTTTCCATCAGTGTACATGCACCCTGGTATGCTAACATAGCTAATTATCTGGTCATAGGGAGAGTTCCTCCTCACTTCTCTCTAAAAGAGAGAAGGACACTCATTGAAAAATATTTTCCTTTTTCATGGATTGTTGGATGTTTGTTTTATAATGGACCAGACCATGTCATGAGGAGATGTGTGAGAGAAGATGAGACATGATATTTTTCATGCATGCCACAATGAACCATGTGGAGGACATTTTGTAGCCAAGAGGACATCAATGAAGATCTTGAACACATGATATTACTGGCCAACACTCCACAAGGATGCAGGAAGGTATAAAAGAAAATGTGATCAATGCCAGAGGATGGGCAGACCAACCAAATCTGATGAGATGCCACTTTTCTCTCAAGTAGTAATCACTCCATTTGACAAATGGGGAATAGATTTTGTAGGACCCATTGATCCTCCATAAAATGGTAAGTCTTATATCTTAGTTTGCATTGATTATGTAACTAAGTGAGTAGAAGTTAAGCCCATGAAGCATGCAAGAGATAATAATGTTGTTGAATTTCTTTATGAGGAGATTTTCACAAGGTATGAAGTTCCAAGAGAGATAGTGACTGATCAAGGGGCTCAATTCACATCAACCGTTGTTGCAACACTGGTCAATGAGTACAACATAAGACACAGGAAGTCTACTCCTTATCACCCCCAGGCCAATGGCCAAGTTGAGGTGACTAATAGGGAGATTGAAGGAATCCTAACTAAAACAGTGGCTATTCATAAAAAGGATTGGGCAAACAAGCTGCTCGAAGCTATCTGGGCCTATAGGACCACCTGGAAGACAACTACAGGCTTTACTCCTTTTGAGTTGTATGGAAAAACAACCATGATTCCATTGAATTTGAACATAAGACTCTTAGGACTGTAGTAGAATTGGGGATGGATATCTCTAAGGCACAAAGAGAAAGAATCCTGCAGTTGAATTCTTTGGATATCTCTAAGGTAGTGCAAAATCAAAGAATTAGGTGGCATGATAAATTCATCAAGGACAAGAAATTCCAACCAAGAGATTGGGCCTTGCTTTATGATTCCATATTTCAGGATAATGAAGTAAAATTGCAAACAAGGTGGCTAGGACCATACGAAGTTGCTGAAGTGTACCCCAATGGCGTTGTTCAGCTCACTACTATTGACCCAGTCAGATTTAAGTTGCTTGTCAATGGTCATTACCTTAGATTTTATCACAAGCCAATGTCCAAAGAGGAGTTCTTGCAGTCGAAGGAAGTGGACCTATTGTCCCTCTTGACTAATTAAGGTATGTATTTTTCATTATAAAGACTTCCACTTCTTCACCCATCTACCCATCTACCCATCCATCTCGACCTTTCTCTCTCTTCCATCACTTCACTTCATTCCATTCCACCTCATTTTCATTAATTGCTCAACTTATTTCTTAAAAGGCGACTGATACTTTCTCCACAATCTTTGCAACAAATCTTTGCAATGAACCCAGGTATGTGCGCATTAATTGCTATCAATTAATTGTCTTTAGTGCATTCATTTAATTGTTAAGAATTAATATGGAAGCTCACCATAACATGTCATTATTCCTTGTCCCTGTCAAATCATCCTTACCATCTCGCATGTGAGGTCACATGCTCAATTTAGGTTGGGGGGGGGAAGATGTGAGTACTTTTCCCACATGTCAATCCATACTAGTCTACGTCAACAAAATTTAAATCGAGCCAATTTGAATTTTGAGTAAGATGACGACTCGCACGTGTGAGGTGACACCAACTACCGTTGCCATTTTTCTCCATTATAACCTTACTTTATTACTCATTCACTTCCATTATTGACCCTGTCATAATCTTAAGTCACCAAAAGGTACAATAGAAAGAAAGAATAGGTAAAATAGAAAAGGAAAATTCAGGTGACATTGGTGTTGGAAATTTGGTAGTATTGCAGGAAGGAAAATTTGTAGAGTGATTGTTGATTGCAGACAATGGGAGGTGGGTTAATTAGGAATGAACCCACGATTCATGATGTATTGCTGCAAGATGCACCTTCACAAGCTGAATTCAAAAACTGTGGCTGGTTAGACTATTTTGTGAAGCTGAATGGTTTTAATGAAGACATTGCATTAGAATTTTCCCAGACATTGTCTGAGGGAAAATTCATGGTAAAAGGCCTAGAAGTATTGGCTATTGAAGAAAGAATTGTAGAGGTTACAGAGTTTCTGGCCAACGGTGAAGATTTCCCTACTTCTAGAGACACCAGGTCAGCTAGGGCCTAATTTACAGAACTTGACAACCCTCCATTGAGCGTGGATAAACAAGGTGCAAAAAGAACCTCTCTACCCGAGCCATGGAAGAAAATAGCTATTCATGTCATAAAATATATCACCTATGAAGGATGCCAGTCAAATATACATTTCGTACATTTTAAGGAGGAGGATGAATGTGCCAAACATGCTTTACCACCTTCTTTCAATCATGGTAACCAAGACTTAGAAAGGTAGGGACAATTTCATTTCCCACCATTGTTTGATTAAATTGTTAGTTGAGAAGTCTCTGCATGATGTATCTGAGATGACTTGGGAAGAATTCATAAATATCTATCAAATTAGACCTGAGCATTTGTGACCTAGGGTTTTACCTCAACCCTGTAGGTCTAGCAGGAGATTGAGTGTGACTGAAGCCACTCTTGGTGCTTCAACCTCTGGCGCAAGCCCTAGTGCAAACCCTCCTACAAAAAAATAGACCATAGAGATTAGCTCTTCTGAGACAGAGCACTCAGACAAAGAAATTTCTTCCCCAGATTCTAATGATGATGTTCCACTTGGCATCCTAATGAAAACTAGGGTATAGAAGAAAGAAGCGGAAATAAGAAAAGGAAAAGATAAAAAGTAGTCAATAGAAAAATAAGTACCAAGCTCTAGGAAGCGGAAGGATGACATTGTTCATCCTATAGCCAAAGAAAAATGTGAAATCCCTCCTAGGAAATCAAGACCAGCCGAGCCAGCCTTTGATATGCCTCTGCAAGAAAGCCCTAAGTCTAGAGAAATATCATAGGGGAACACAAAAGCTCCAATGGGACAGGTGAATATTGAGGAAGAGGATATATTTGAGAAAGTAGAAAACATAACACTGGAAGATCTCGTTGATATTGCAAAACAAGTTGAGAATCAAGGGTATGAGGAAAATCAGGATTTCCTATAGCAAGAGATCCTGCAGCATGAGAAAAAATAGGAACAAGAGGCCCTGCATCCAGACTTGACTGAACAACCTGAATCCCTGCAGCTGGTACTATATGAAGAGAAAGCATTAGTTCCAAGAAAAATGTTGGTAGGAATACATAACCCCCCTAATTTTTCAATGCACATGGTAGCTATGCATTTATGGAAAGAGATGCAAAGAAGTGAAAAGGAATGGAAATAAGAGAAACGTAGGCTGAAAATGAAATTCAAAGGAAAGATGAGGAGATTTCAGACAAGGATGCATAAATTGCTACTTTAAAGAAGAAGGTGGATGATATGACAGCCTTGGCACCCCAGATAGTAGAATGTAGGGCCCCTCCAAGGGTCTATGATTTGCATTTGAAGGAGAAATATATTTCTTTTAAGCTGGCAAGAATTGTCTCAGGTTTGAACCCTTCTATTGAGACTCTTCTTAAATTTTTCAATGCTTATTAGATTGCTTCCCATGAGATGAAGAATTTGTTATGTGAATTTTATTTTCACAATTATGCTGCAACTGAAGACCATGATTGGAATCCACTGTTATAGGTGGGGGATGTCCAATTAAGGGCATTTATGTCTTGGGTACAAAATGAGATCAATTGAGGACAACAATATGGGGCTTTTAAGCAATTGGAATCCAACATCCCTTTGCCCATCAAGGTTGAATCAAGAAATCTAGGGGACATTTACTAGGAGTGGTGCATAATGCTTCTCAGACCTAGCTATGGTGATAGGATTATGCCTTGGATAGAAGCAATTTACAGTGAATATGAGGTGGTGGAAAAAGAAAAAGAGGAAACTATGAAGAGATACCTGTCACAAAGACATAACAACCTAACTGATGAGCTAAAGCAATCTGAGCATCACTCTATACAGAACTGTGCTGCAACACTTAAAAGAATTGAAAGATATATACCTGGATTGGGAGGACAAAAGGATGATTATGGCTTCCACTGACTTTTCAGCCACCCCTCCTAATGTGGCCCGTGCCAAGTTACAAGTTTTACAACTATGATATTGCCACAAAGAGACAAAGATGAAACAAATTGGACATACAACAAGGGTTCTATTGGGATCCTGATTCACACACAACAACCACTAATGTGGGACAGTTGGTAGTTGCAAATTTTAGGGCTTTGACTAAGCAAAAGAACAACCCTTCCCCTACTGGAGGACTGACAAAACCTTAGGTTGGGGGGGACGATGAGTCTAGTTTATGGTTTACTTTTGGTAGAATTTATGATCTATTTGTCAAAAATGTCATAAACCTTGATGTTTGAAAATTGATATTTCCTCGAAACCATAGACATTGGGCCTAATTTCATCTCTGCAAATCTTTAATGACATTGACATGTTATATGGATTATCTGTGTTAATTCTACATGTAGATTAATGAATGTTCTTTAAGATAGTTATAAATATGTGATTATTATGCGTACTAATAATGCCATGCAAATATGATTCGAGGCCACTAAATTGAGAGGATTCCGCTAGCTGGTCATTCACCATAACGACTAACAAAGTGGTCATGCAAAGGTCAATGAAGGGAATCATTCAAAGAGGTCAACGGTGGGAGATTCCTCATGCAAACCGAATTGTAACCGCCTTGTAAATGATCTCTATTGATGTTGAGAAAATATAGGATTTACTACTATGCTAAATCTATGTTGAGGCAGGCATGTTTGACCAGATTCCATGCACGCGTAACCACCTCTCCACTTTCTCTGCTTTCCCTAAAGTGACGTCCTCCTATTTCATGGAGTTGACTACCTTGCTTAGTTAGTCGCATCTTCTCCTATAAATAAGAGTCATATGCTCCTTCTCAGGAGGTTGTGTGATCTGATGATGTACTTGCATTCTTAGTTTTCATTAATACTATTTACACTACTCTATTGTACTCATGTTTTCCAATGAATAAGATGAAGTTATAAGTCTGTGCATCTGAGTTTACATTAGTTTTAGAGGATACTCATCCAAGGGGGCCCACTTGGTGAGCATTTCGTCCTTATTTTAGTTTAGTTTAGTTCTTACTTTTTGTTCAGTAATTAGTTAAGAATCTGGCACTGGTTGTTCCTACAGCCACTAGAATTGCATTCTGTGATTGTTCCTACAACCAAAGTAGATAGAGTAGTTTCCTGTTTGTTTGCTTAGATTTTCATTTCTGTCATGCATTTCAACTTAGCATAGTTGTTGGTTGATGTTAAGTACTTATGTTATTTCCTTCTAAGCAATTTACTTCAACATTATATTTTTCTTAGTTATAGAATGAATATGGCTACTTGGGATCCTTTGTGCACATACTATGCTGACCCATTTCAAGTTCATGCCCCTGGGTTGACAAGTTAAATGCACCTTCATGATGATTGAATGACTATTCAGTTTAGATGTCCAATCTTTGAATCATAGTTGTAAGAGCTTAATTGTTAAATCATTGTAGGAGGCCAACAGTATTCTCACCCAGTACTTCAAGTGACAGTCATCCTATTCACATATACTTCTACAACTTGGTTTGGATTATGACCGTTCATATACTATGTTTAGGTAATTTCCTTTCATAGGTAATCCCTAACCTCAAAAATAACCTATCCCACTTTTCCAAAGAAACTATGGTATCTCTACCAATTAAGCCTAAATACAAGTTACCTCCTTCAATGGATATTCACATCTTAGGTATATGTATAAGCTTTTCTAGTTTACATATAAACAAGCTATTCAATTCAAAAGACAACCTAGTCTCAAGTATAACTTTTTAAGCTAAATTATAGCTACATAAGCTTCATCTAATCATAGATTAAATATTCAAAAATAATTGACTCCATTCAGTAGTATACCACATTAATAAGTGGTTCTCTTCAAGAGAAAATCCATATCAATGATTGACCTCAATCGAAGAATAATCATAGCAATAAATGATTCTATTTGAGAGTGTAATCCCCTTAGTAAGAAGAGTTATTCGAAGTAGAATATTTTCAACAATGTGACTTCTTTCCAAGAGTGTAAAGAAACTAACTAGGTAGCCACTTTAACTCCATAGGTAATCAAGTAGGTTAACCTAAACCTATGTGTTCCAACAAGAACAACATACGACCCATCCAAGCAAGTTATTCTTAACCTATTGGTTCTAATGGGTAATCAAGTAAATAATCCCACCTAATAGTTTAATCTTAACCTAGGTTTCAATATACTTCTCAACCCAAATTGGTTACTCCCAACCTAGGGTTTCAATCAATAATAAGGTAATGATCAAGTGATCACAAATATAGAATAGTAATATGACATCTTATCCTATCATAGTTCAAACTATCTCTTGTTGATGCTCTACTAAACCTTATTATTTCTAAGGTATCCTAGAATCATAAGCTATCTAATACAATCAAATAACTTGCAATGAACAACCCTTAAGCTATCCTTGTTTAATCATTCCTAGTATGTACATACTAATGATAAACAATCCCTCCTATTGTGAAGTAAATACAAACACTTTCACAAAAAAAGCATAAACAACTTCTTTTTTCTTTCCAAAGCAAATGCTATAAATTCCTAATGCAAGTATTCTAAAGCAGTACCAAAACAAAGCATACAAGTCTCATTCTTTTATAAATAAAGAAAAATAAGAGAAGACTAGATCCTCATTCCTGTAATATGCTTAACCAATAGACTGACTTGACAAACAACCTTCCAAGTAGCAGCTTCCTAGCTTCACTTAGTTTTCCCAAACAATACTTCATTATAGAACTCATTTCTCAAGACTATAATATGCACTCTTAAAATAATTCTTAGCTCTCACTTAATAACTCACAGATTCTCAGAAATTGTAGTAGAAGAATATTGCATAAAAGTGCAGAATAGAATGTGTCCAAATGAGAGCACTAGCCTCTCTATTTATACAACAAAAAGGAGACTTCACAGTCTACATAAAAGGCATGTAAAATGACAGCTTAATCCATGCAAGTTGACTCACTTCACTTAGCTAGAAAGGTGCCCGCAAGCTAAACACAAGCTCAACATGAAAAGCTACAGGTCAACCCATCTATTTGATAGAAACAAAGGACATTCAATTGTGCTTATGTTAAGATGATGACAATCGATTTGCATCCCAGAATGGACTTCTACAACAAATAAAACTTCATAATCTGGCGCCAAGTATGCAACAAACCTCCTATTGTTTTGGCGTGGTTATTCTCTTGAAACAGTATTTTGTTAATAGGTGACACTCAAGCATTATCGACTTGGTCATAGTCCACTTGAGAAATAAAGGAGAGATGAGTCACTCCTGGAAAATAGTGTTCAATAAGTGCTTTAGACTAAGCATGTACTCAACTGTTTTCTTTTCCTATTCTTAAGTGTTCTAAAACTCTATCACTTCATCGCTTTATCATTATGATAAACGCCTTCTAATTTTGCATAATTCGCCGCTCATAAAGACAATGATTCCTTTCAATGGTATCAACTAAGTTTCATTCCACATCGACCTTTAATTGCTGCACCATACATTTGCATATGGTTCGGCCTCATTACTCATACATTCACCTCTTCTCTTTAGCACAACATTCAAGACTTAATGTTGGCTTTCATTCACTATGTTTGACTATATTATAAAACTTAAATGATGGTATATGCAACACCTAGCTCATAAATGGGTTGTGCACTATTTTGCGCCCTCACATAGTTTCCATTTGAAAAGCTAAACACCATTATGGGCTGTACCATTCGATGTGCCTTCAATATGCTGTTATATCTATGATATATTAGCCATGTCTTTATTCAATGAATCAACTCAAGTATATATCAATGTTTCTTACATGATATAAAAATTTAGTCAACTTGACCATTTATGGCTTCATACGTTGAATATTTCCTTGGTCTCTCAAGTGCGCGATACACTAGTGTTGTAAGTACTTGCAATTACTTCAAATACCATTTCAATATGTAGATTAGAATATATATTATTAATATATAAATGTGTATAACTTCCTTTGTTACATTACATTTATATACTAATATATACGTCCAAGGTATATCATATATTATTACATATACATTTGTATGTATGTAAATTCCCAAATACATGCATGTATACGTATATATATATACATTGACACTATCTAATATTTAACAATATTAGACACATATGTATTCATCTGCATCAACAAGTAGTTACACCAATGTGTACATATACATATGTACAACTAATATACTTATGCATACTATGTTAATCATATGCATGAGTTACCGCTCAATCATATGTACATATATGTATTTTGATGTATATTTACTTATCGACAAAGTCATATATACAAAGAAGGTTTGTTCCTGAAAACCACAAATATGAACATTCAAAGATGATCATAACCAAAACCACAATCAATCAAGCATAGTAACATAAGGAAGAACTCATAAGCTCCAAATAGATAAACATCATCCAAGCATGCATTCAACAATAATCAAGACCCTTACTAATGCAACCCATGATACTAAAGGATGACTTACCAATTCCCAATACTATGACTTGACTCAACCATTCTATTGTGAGTGTGTGTATGAGCTCATATAGGTTTCATTTAGGGTTATCCAACCAATCACTTCTCTTAAGTGATACTTCCCCTCCACCTGTAGGATTGAACCTGTCCCTGCAACCATCTTAGTACATTTGCAATGGTAGTTAGATGTTCATAATAAATTCATATGCATCATAAAACTTAAGCATATTCATATAGAAATACATGTTCATCATCAATGTAAACATAATTAATTTTTCAAAGCATTTATCAACACTTTCACATAATACCTATTTCATTATTCCATTCTTTTAGCAAGCATATCAAACTCATGAGTGCATTTACCATCCTATTTACCTGTTAAGGTAAAAGTAAATTCTAGTAATAACAAGACTGTTTCGGTCGATTCTCCCAAAGGAGTGTATTTTCGCCTTGGAGGATAATTGTTTGATAATTTTTGCCCTTGTTTACCTTGTTGATTATTGATAGTTTGCACATTTTTTCGTATTTGCTTGTTGGAATGTAGGTTTAGGAGGAGCATTGATGAATCTATAAAATTGATTGATCAAATGACACCAATTAAACTAAAATAGCTAAACAATTGATCAATTAACTACACAATCCAATGAAATTGTTCACAAAACCAAACTAGAATTCAAAAGTATGAACTAACCAAGCAAATATGATGTAGGAGCATCCCAGGTGAACACATAATTAACATCACACACAAAAAAAACTAGTTTAATATCTTGAGATTCTGGAGGTTTTGAATAAAATCATTTTGCAGGGAATCTTGGAACATCATTCCAAGCCCTCTCACAAATTTTTAGGTGAAACGAAGAACTTCATATTTTTCCACCTACAAACACCCGACTCCGTCAATTAGTATAAGTTGTATATTGTTGAAAAGAATTTAAAAGACTGATGCATATTTGAATTATATGTTTTAATGCTTGGAAGAGTAAATTAAAAAATTGGAATACTAAGGGTCAACACCAACATAAGACCATTTTTTAAGTTTTAAAAAATAAAAGAAAATAACTACAAAGTGTAGCTATGGAAGAGAAGTTGGAGGGGGGTGCTGCCACAATAGTGGTTTACACTTTCTGGGAGATCTTTATTTTTGTTGAAATCACATATTTCTAGAAAATGTAATGATTTAATCCTTGAAAAGTTACATTTAAAGGATTCCAATTGAAGAGGGTTTGATCAAACCACCTTAGACCAAGCCCCCTTGGATAAAACCCCGCTAGTTTTAAACCATACCTATAAGGGAGTCTCCTTTACACCTATCAAAATGCTGATAAAAAAACACTTTTGATTTACCTTTTAGGGGATCAAATGAATTCATTTAAAATTTATTTTTTGTAAGTATGTAGTCCTTATTATAAGCTTCCAAAAAAGTATAATTTTAATTAAATTAAATTTGATTATTATATTTATTTTTTATTTATTGTGAATGTAGGTTTTTCAGAAAATCAAGCTCTTTGTTTTGCACATGTGGAAAAATAGAATATTATTATTTTTTGAAAAATATGAGTGCACCAGATATTGAAGTCCTTGATCCAACAATTTTTTTTTTGAATTTTGATACATACAAAAAAAGTTGTGTTATACAGTTTGCCTATGTTTGAATTGTAATTGGTTTGACTTTGAAACTTGATTTAGGAAAAATATTCAATAAAACACCATGAAACCAATTGGAAGCACTAGATATCATAGTTACAAATCTAAATTCGAAAAAATTAGAATTTTATCCTTCATGGAAAAAAAGTTGTGTTATACGGTGTCACTTAAAAATGGTGTTTTTTGAAAAAAACTAGTTTTCGAAGGAGATGGAAAAAGAAGTGCAATCTGATTCCAAAATTTTTGAAAAAAATATATTTAAAATCTACATAAAAAATGTCACAAATCACTAGTTTGCATCATCTTCAAATTCCTCACGGTTTAGCTGCTATAGGTGTTTGAAAGTGAAGATTTAGTTAGAAAAAATCAGTTCAGTGTCCAGTATGGCCAAAAATTGTAAACCAGCCTAGGCTATCATATGAAAAGGAAAATTTGAGAAGACAAAAAATTGAGTATGCAAGATAAGACAATGGTTGTGTGAGAAGGCAAGAGCCATAGGGGGCTATGTTGGAAGCAAGAATGTACATAAATTATGAATGACAGTTGTGCCATGTTAAAGACAATGTTAAAAATTTAAAAACAACCAATAGGGTGCTGGCAAGAAGTTGAAACCACTTTTTGGCCAAAAAGTGGAAGTGTTTTCATTGATTTTCAAAATTTGACACATTTGACCTTAAAATTTGAAGCACTTAGAGATGGAATCTTCAAAAAATTCACTATCATAAAATGTAGTACTCGGAGTCTAGTTTCCAAATATGTAATTTATTTCAATACCCAGATGGCACAAATTGAGTTTCAATAGGCGTTTCTAAAAACCACTGTTTAAAAGTCACTTTTTTTTACCATACCATGCACATGTACGACATCCATATTTTGACCTAAATTATTGTATTTTTCTAAATCCTTTTGGGAAAAGATTTGTGACTCACTGAAGCACGTTTTCAATATTTTTTTTGTTAACTTTTTATTAGCCATATTTGTCGTTTTGAAAAATCATCATGTATGACACACATAAGATGACCTAAACTTATCATTTTTGATTTTTTAAAAATTGAAAAGAATTGTCTGAAGTACGTTCTCATACAACCTGTTCGTCAAAATTTTATGTTGATCAAAAGTTTTTTTTTTTTTTTTTAATCATTTAATTGTTGGGTAAGGTCAGCGCCATTTTATTGAAACAGTAAAGGATTACAAAACTGCTTTCACCATCCCATCTTCCCCCTTAACCGCAAAACACCAATCTGATACAAACCTAAAAGCATTTTTGTTGGAAAACTCTACAAACTATTTAATGAAATTCCCCTGTTCCTAATTCCTTATTTATTCTCCAACCAACAAAGAGAATTTGGGCTTCCTTATAGGTTGAAGATCCACCTTCCAGCATGCCACCAAGCACCAGGATTTACTTTCTTGAAGTGTACAGTCACGTCCATCTTCTTACCCTGCCACACCCCAACCCCGCCTCAGCGTACTCAGCCTCCAGGCATTACAACCAACGACATTATGCTATGAATATTTTATTGTAACATAAAGGTATTAACTGCAAAACACCACGCTGATTCAAACTCAAATGCGTGTTCTCTTTTTTTCCCTTGGCATTCACCACATGCTAATTACAGTGATTACCCTGTTCCTGTTTCCTGAACTAGACAGCCAACCTCCAAAAAGCAGTCAGACATCTTAACAGATTGGGAATACTCCTTCCAAAATGTCGTTGGTTGTTATTAAAAGTTATTAAAATAGTAAAAAAACCTAATATTTAAAGTTTATGGACCAGTTTCATCAGAAATTAATTGAAAAATAGAAAAAATAATCCAATTGTAAAAAAAACTACATATTTGGAATCCACACTGTCTCATCTAAAATGGGTTTCAATTTCATCAAAATATTCTGCAAAAAAATTCGTCAGTCATATGTCCAAACTCGATATTTTTCTCTGACATTGTTAGGACCTTCAACTTGTAGGTCAAACCAGGTTGAAGGCCTAGGTTCGGATTTCCAATGCTTTTCCCGAACCAAAATACAATCCAAAAACCCGATCACAAAGCAAATCCAATTTCAAATTTTTAGAAACAAGATCTCGTTTACAAAACGGGATCCCGTTTTGTAAATCGGGATCCCATTTCTTAATATTAAATGCAGTGACCATTGACAGGGAAATGAGATCCTGCTTTATAAACAGGATCCCATTTCTTTGTCAACGGTCCCCACATTTAATATCGGGGAATGATATCCCGATTATAAAATGGGATCACATTTGTTTTTGACCATTTTTAAAAAAATTTACTGGCAAAGTTTATTGTGAAGTCTGCAACTTCACATGTATGGCCGAGCGCAACATATTGGGCTATTTTTCATCAACTATTGTTTTTACAGGTGGTAAAATTGATTTTTTGATTTTTTTTCAAAGAAGGCATCATGTAAACTATTTTTGAAGTGGAATTGTGTTAGTTTTGTACTCATTTGGAGGAACTAAAGGTCTTCAACTTGCAATATGGATTGAATTTTTCAAAGGAGGAATGAAGAAAACAGTTTTTAAAGTGGAATTGTGCTAGTTTTCTACTTGTTTTGAGGAACACAAGAGGAAGAATTTTGTCCTTATAGGTCTTCAACTTCCAATTTGGGTTTAATTTTTTGAATAATTTCACTATTGACATTCATTTGTGCTTGAGAATTTTATAATCATGGGTTCAAAATCTCGTAATAAGAGGAGGAAGACAGTGACTCCTGAAGAAATTGAAGCAAACAGAGAGAAGGAGAAACAAAGACAAAGAGAAAGAAGAATTAGAATTAAATCAATGAATGATGGTGGAGCATCCAATTCCATAACTATTGAAGATGAAAACATTTAGGAGACCATGGTTGTAGATGAAGCTAATTTGCAAGAAGTCAATTTGGAGAAGAATATGACTATACAAGCAAGTCCTACTATGTCTTCAAATCCCTCTTTCAATGCTATGGAGAATGTTTCAATATGCACAAATCCAGGTACATCTTCAAATCCAAATGTTAGTTGAATGGTAAATTCGTATGTAGAAGTTTTACAAGATGCTAGACTTAATGATGTTGACATTGATAATATTCGGAGAGATGAAACTTTTATAGAATTTGTTGAAAATGAAAATGAGATTGATCCTTTTGTTAAAAATGAAAACGAAAACCGTTTTGTTGATGAAAATGAAAATGAAAACTGTTTTGTTGATGAAAATGTAAATCGTTTTGAAGTTGAAAATGAAAATGAAAATGAAGATGAAGATGAAAATCTAGAATGTGATGTTGAATTTAATGAAAATACTTTTAAAATAATTGAAAGTGGTGTTTTTCGATAATCTCCCTAGTCAAATTTCTTGGAGGAAAATAAGAACACATGTGAATAGAATATACAAAAAATTATTTTATCGTAAAAAAATTGCACTTCAATGTCAACTAATGATGCAATTGATGAGAATGCAAAAAATGAGGAAAATAATGAAAAGGTTAGGCTTTTTTGTTAAACCAAAAAGAAAATATCAATCATTAAAACATGTTATGTCTACTGTTGCTAGTGCCATTCAATCTCTTGGGAAAAATAGTTGATCTAAAGATAAAAATGCAACAAGAAGAGCTATAACAACTGCTATAGTTAATAAAGCAACTTTGAATAAAAGAATGGTAAGCAATATTAGTGTAGTTTTAAAAATACATCCTAAAACATTGCTAAGAGCAGCAAAAAGAAGAGAAAGTATAGAAAATGATCATATCAACCAATGTTGGAGTTTCAGTGGTCAACTCTCGAGGTCTGATATGAAATTGAATGTTGAAATTAAATGTTTGATCAAAAAATATTGGCATGATAATAATAGGGTTTCATCTAATGCTAGAGATGCTTTAAAATTAAGGGTGGGGTCCAAAGTTCGCGATCCTCACCCAAAACACCTATTAGATACAACACAAACTAAATTTTATAGAAAATTTTGTGGTGATTTAGTGTTATCTGGTAATATTAAAATAAGTCAAAGGTCTTTTGAAAAATGTAAACCCTGGTAGGTAAAAATTAATAAGCAACAAATATCTTGTTGTTGTAAAACGCATGTTCAATTTCATTATTTTTATGATTTTTTTCAATATATACATTGTACCTTGCTTACTAACATGATTATATAGGAATGTGGTATTAATATGCCACCTGAAGCAATAAGGGAGTTTATTTCAGGTTTGTTTTGTGAAAGATCTAACATGGTAAATTGTTTTATTTAAGTTCTTGTATTTTTGGACAATGCATTAACTGTGGAAATCTCTCATTCTTAAGAATTTGTATGCATGAAAGTGTTGATAATTATTTTGGACAACAATTAGTAGATGTTAAAATATTTAAGAGTGTTCACTATTCTTTAAAAGATAGAAAAATAGGAAAGTGTTGTGATTTAGTTACAAAAAAAGTTAGTGTGCATGCATTCATGAGTGAATTTAAGAATAAGATTGTACCAAAATATGTCATGCACTCTCAACATGCTCGATGGCTTGATGGCCAATTTTGCGCATGTAGAAACACATTTCCAATTGGTACTATACTTTTAGTGGTTGATTTTGCAAAAAATTATACTCTAGCTCCGCAAGAGGAAATTCAATCACAGTATTATAATTTAGTGCAAGTAGCTATGTTTGTCCATATTTTTTATAGACATGCAAATGATAGCACTAAGGATAATAGAAAATTTTCAAGGGAGTATCATTTTTATTTGTGTGACAACCGGTTACACTCGTCAGAGTTTGTTCAATACTGTTTCAGTATATTTTATAAAAATTTAAGAGAAAGAGGAATCCAAATGAAAGAACACCTCATATGGTTAGATAATTATACGAGGCAGTTCAAGAATACTCAAATGTTCTATTGGTTAAGTAGGGTTTACAAGGAACTTAATGTCCAACATACATGGAGTTGCTTTGAAGTTGGGCATGGTAAAGGAGAACATGATGGAGCTGGTGCGTGTGTCAAAATAATTCTTGCTGGAGAACAATTAAAATTTGAGGATGCAGTAAAATTTAAAGATGCACGTGAGATTGTGGATTGGTGTAATACAAGATTATTTGCACCTGGTTCGAGTGATTACTCTATAGTTCATCAATTCTTTTGGTTGGTTGAAGAAGAGAACATTGTACCTAGAGTTGACTGTGAGACAATCAGTGGATCTACTAAATGGAATTCATTTAGGAGTTCAACAAAAAGCACATGGACTATTTGGACAAGGGAGCTTGCATGTTTTTGTCAGTTTTTTACCTCATGAGATTGGGAAACATGTAAAAATATAGAATGGGTTGAACAGTGGGAGCAAAGATCGTTGACACCTGCACATGCACATGATCAATATGAAAGAACTATTGAAGAAAATGATCAAGTGTTTGCATCTGAAGACTATGACTGTGTTTCAGACCTTGTACAAGAAGGTAATTTAATTTAATTTATTTCATTTTATTTCACTTTATTAAGTTATTTTGTAATACTAAATTATTTATATGGATATGCACAAGTTATTAAATCAAATTTTGTTTGCAGGACATGTGTATGTTGTTGTTGCACCTGAGGGGAATGAAGAGGAAACATAATATTGTTTGGCTCATTGTGTGGAGACTAAACATAAGTTAATAGCACCTCGAGAAGATGATGATGGCTATCATTATCAAATAGGTACAGTGATCCCCTTAAGAAAATTTTGATAACAAGTTTTTGATCCCCTTAAGCAAATTTTTAGAACAAGTCTTTGATCTCCTTAATAAAATTTTGAGAACTTATTTGATGATGGTTTTCATGTTTTCCAATAGGATCAGTGGTGGTTTTTGGCACTTGGCTACGAAAATACCTAACAAGGAAGAATGATCTACCTGCATTCGAAGATTATGAAACGCATAAAAAAATTATACATTATTCACATTTGGTGGTGGAAACAAATATAAAACTAGATCGGTATCATGGAAGACCTACAAATAAAGTGCTATGGAAAATTTATATGGAAGAGCATGAGACAATCATAGATGCATTACAAAAAAGAGAGGATGCAGATGGTACAGTGGAATAAGTAAATATAGGTAAATATAGTTTTAGTTTTATATTGTCCTTTTAAATAGATTAAATACATGTTTCAATATTGGTCAAGTGTGTTATTAGTTGAAATTGATTTAAATTGTCCCTTTATAGATCCTTAAGTCCTTTTATAGATCCTTAAGCCATAATCACAAAAAGGATCTAGTCCATGCAAATTCAACCTAGACAACATGGAATACTTGGTAAAAATAGGTAATTATTAGTTAAATTATATTTAAATACATATTTTGATTACATATTGATATTACTTGTACATTAATAGTTAAAATTGATTTATTATCCTTTTTGTATTCTTAAGCCACCATTGCATTGATCTCATACTTTGAAACAAAAAGGAGAGGATGCCTAGATTCAACCTACACACATCTGTGGAATAATTTTAAATGCAGGTACTTGAGTTGTGTACATATAGATAGTTTTATATAAATTAAAATATGTATGTTTTGATGATTTCATTGATATTGCTTGTACCTTTTTGATATTAGGTGGTGTGAAGACCTACTACATTCTGGGCACGAGTTTGAGATGTTCTTGAGATGGCATATCCAAATTTTGTAAACATTGTTTTGAGATGACATATATGTACATACATACTTACATAATTAAATATTTTGTACAAATTACAAATACATGTACATACACAATTATGTACTCTATGTACTTCTATGTATCAAAATCGATATTCTATATATTTTTTTTGTTAAATGTGCATGTTTTCCTACTTTAAAACTTTATATTTGATTGTATAATCACTAAATATCATGCATAAATTATTGTTAAATCAATTATATCCTTAAGACGTTGTATTATGACCCCTTAAGATGTGGAGGTGGATTCACATATCCTAAATATTATACTTAATTATATCATTTGTTATGATGACTCACCCTAAAACTTATAATACTTGTTTATATCACTTAATATTTATACTCAATTATACTCTTCTTTGATCCCCTTAAGATGTCATATTAGGACCCCTTAAGGCATCCCCTTAAGACGTGCCATATTAGCACATATCCTAAATAGTATACTTAATTATATCATTTGTTATGATGACTCACCCTAAAACTTATAATACTTGTTTATATCACTTAATATTTATACTCAATTATACTCTTCTTTGATCCCCTTAAGACGTCGTATTAGGACCCCTTAAGACATAGCCTTAAGACAACCTATAATTAGTATTGGATGTGATTATTTGTTTTGACAACTTATAAATTAGTATTTGATACCATTATTTGTTTTGACGGCTTATAAATTAGTATTGGATGCCATTATTTGTTTTGACGACTTATAAATTAGTATTGGATGCCATTATTTATTTTGACAGCTTATAAATTAGTGTTGGATGCTATTATTTATATAATTTATTAATGATTTTTTTCTCTAATCTTGTATGGTATTGTTTATTTCTTAAAATTTTATCCTTTCTGGTATATAAACGAATTGCTTTTGTTTGTAAATTATGATTTATTGACTAATTATTGATTGACGTGAATTGAATAAGTTCATTGATTAATTATCGCTAATTATTGAATGTACATATCATGTATATCATGTATGAGATCACTAAATTTGTAAAGTATAAATATTAAAATGTCTTATTAATTTCAACTTCAATTTCATATTTATATTTAATTTCACATTAATGTCCTATATTAATGTCTTGACTATGAACATAAAATGCATAAATGTACATGTGTAAATTAAAATTTCAAACAATAATAAAGTCCATAATTTACAACATATTAAATGCATGAAACCAATATATTAAGCACATGAAATAAAGATCATGATTTATCTCATTCATATTATAATCTTGCATGATCTTATTATTGTTAAATTTGGTTGCCTTGGGCAACTTCACCAAATTTTGAGAACTTATTTGATCCCCTTAAGAAATGTCATATTAGGACCCCTTAAGAAATTGATTTACGGTTTAGGGTGATAGGATGGCTTAAGGGGATCTATGTCTAGTGAGGTCCTAGGAAAAAATGACATGGCTCAAGTGAATAAAATTTGGTGAAGTTGCTCAAGGTAGCCAAATTTCATTAAGAGCCTAAGAAAAAATTATGGCTTTAGGGTTTAGGGTTTAGGGTTTAGAGTTTAGAGTTTCGGGTTTAGGGCAATAGGATAGCTTAATGGGGTCTATGTAGTAAGGTCCTACGACAAAATTACATGGCTTAAGGGAATAAAATTTGGTGGAGTTGCCTAAGGCAACCAAATTTCATTTTAAGGTCCTAGGACAAAATGAATGCTTTAGTGTTTAGGGTTTAGATTTTAGAGTTCAGGTTTTAGGGTTTAGGGAACTTAGGGTGAATTTTTGGTGTCCCTTGGAATATAATGGACTTGCAAGTTAGTGAAGAACATTTTCTTGTGGAACAGTTGATTGAGATAGCTCTTGTTTCAACTGACCAACCTAGATCATGAAATCTCATTCATACTATAATCTTGCATGATCTTATTATTGTTAAATTTGGTTTCCTTGGGAAACTTGACCAAATTTTGAGAACTTTCCCCTTAAGAAATGTCATATTAGGACCCCTTAAGACATCAATTTACGATTTAGGGTGATAGGATGGCTTAAGGGGATCTATGTCTAGTGAGGTCCTAGGAAAAAATGACATGGCTCAAGTGAATAAAATTTGGTGGTGTTGCCCAAGGAAACCAAATTTCATTAAGGGCTTAGGAAAAAATGATGGCTTTAGGGTTTAGGGTTTAGAGTTTAGAGTTTAGAGTTTAGGGTTTAGGGTAATATGATGGCTTAAGGGGATCTATGTAGTAAGGTCCTACGACAAAATGACATGGCTTAAGGGAATAAAATTTGGTGGAGTTGCCTAAGGAAACCAAATTTCATTTTAAGGTCCTAGGACAAAATGAATGCTTTAGTGTTAAGGGTTTAGATTTTAGAGTTCAGGGTTTAGGGTTTAGGGAACTTAGGGTGAAGTTTGGGTGGCCCTTGGAATAATGGACTTGCAAGTTAGTGCCCAGTTTATGAATATTTTTGATTTTATGAATAGATTCACTATTTCCGTAATAGAAACACATAGTTATGTATTATTAAGATTGAGTTTGATGTATATTTTAACTATATTTTTTTTAATTGAATATAAAATTATTTTATTTAACATTTTTTCATTAATCTTTCCCACTTAAATGAGTTTTATGATATAAAATGTATAATATAAAATTAGTTAATGTTGAATCAAGTATTTTATTTTGGATTGTTTGGAATTGAAAGAACCTAAAAAAAGAAAAGAAAAATATTTAGATTCTTTTAGTGTCTAGGTAACTAGTGCAAATTAAGATTTTAGACTAAACTAGAAGCCTAATTAAGAAGTAATTGACTAGAATGAGGGTTAAGATTGTCAAAACACAATAGATAACACATGCAAACAAGAAATGGAAACAAGGCATGACTAAGAGAGATCAAAACATAAAATAGAAATGAATGTTGAATATTATCTAATTAAGTGACAATTGGAAATGAATTGTACACTTGGATTTAGGAATTTGGTAACTAAATTTGCAAACAAACATTGATAAAATTTATGAATTGTAACTATTCTTTAACATATTGTTTTCTAATCTAATTATAATTTAACACTGAAAGTAAAGTTTAACATATTGTTTACTCCATGCAATGCAAATGAAATTTAAAACATTTAAGCAATGCAAAAGAATTTTCTTGAGCTCAAAATTATGATTTTCAAAATCACAATGATTTGTTTGATTTCAATTTAGGGTTTTAGCAATTTTTTTTGTTTCAATTCAATTTAGGGTTTCAATCTAAGCAATTAGGGTTTTTAATGCAATTTTTTTGTTTCATTTCAAACTAGGGTTTTCAAATCCAATTTTTTTGTTTGATTTGAATTCACGGTTTCAAAAAGCTTGATTAGGGTTTCTAAATGCAATTTTTTTATTTTCATTTCAATTTGTAGGGGTTTGAAATGCAATTTTTTTGTTTCGTTTCAATTAGGGTTTTCAAATGCAATTTTTTTGGTTTGATTGAACAATTTAGGTTTCAAAAGCTAAATTTTGTTTCTAAAATACAATTCAAGGTTCATTTTTTCCTTTCTATTCAATATCTTTAGGTTGCATTGCATTTTTTCATCTATTTCTACAATTCCTCATTTCTACTATTACAAGAAATAAAATGCTTAAAATGTCAAATAAATTAAAAAAAACATGCTAAAATCTATTCTTCTATTAACAATTTCAATAAAAAATGAAAAAATGCTAAAAAGTGGGGATGGAGGCATACCTGGAGGCTGGTTTTGCAGTCGTTGTTTCCCACCAAATCAGGATCCCATGCACAGTGAAAATGAAGTTTTGTTCATTTAAAAAAAAATACCATTACAAAACGGGGTCCCAATTATTACAAAATGGAATCCTGATTTTTATAAAACGGGATCCTGTTTCATACTAATCGGGATCCTGTTCCTTGTCCATCGGTTTGGGACCCTTTAACAAACAAGATCCCAATTTTTAAAAAGCAAGATCTCGTTTAACATTTAGGCTCGGGATCCCGAAGCTAAACAGGATCTCGATTTTTAAAAATCAGGATCCAATTTATAAAAATTGGGATCTCGTTTTTGCAATGTCGATTTCATTTTTTTGGCTAAGGCAAAAACTTCCACGTTTCATGGACTCAACTTTGTGCACTTACCCAATAGATGAAGGTTGGTTGTGTGGGAATAGCAGGTTTCTGACTGATAGAGGGATACACAAATAACAAAGGGTGATTACAAACAATGAGCTACATTGCAGGGTTTGCCATGTTTGGAAGACCATAGGAAAATTCAGATTGAATTGCCAATGGAGGGGTGTGTCATTGATTCTGAGAAAGACATTTTAAAAATTTAAATGTAAAGGTAGATTGGGGTAGTAGTTGTAGAGTAGTTTGTGGGAAAGTTTTAAAAAAAATTAAAACACCATACAATGCTGAGGGATCATGCCATTTCAATATGGCAATTTAAAGTTTAAAATGCAATAAGAGTGTACATGAAGAATGAAAGAAAGCACTTTCTTGTAGATTGAGAAAATAATAAAGTTAAAAATTGAATTTTGGAGTTTGATTTTGATAGAAGTGATATGTTGGTTTGAATTGAATTCATTTCCTTGTTTTGTTTAAATTTGAATTGGAGGTAATTGACAAATGCAATTTGAATTGGCTACAAAATGTGGAATTTTAGAAACTGAAGAAACAATTAGTTGTTTGTTGCAATTTTTGGGCAAAGTTTTTCTTGTGGTAATATGAACTTGTGATTAAGTTATTTATGACAATGAGAGTGAAACTTATTGTCTACATCAAAGCCAAATTAAATTCTAACTAAGAGATGCAAACCTCAATCCCATTGTGGGATTATGTCGAAATTGGATGTGGAGTGCTTCAATTCAAGCAAAATCCATTTTTATGCAAATCAATTGATGAAGAAATTAACTCAAATGACTCACAAGTGATCTCAAATTGATCAAATTAGGAAATCAATTCAAGAGAGTAAGTTTACTCAAAACTTGTGGATAATTATTATGGAAAAATGATAACTATTTATAGAATTTTAGAATTAGGATCAATGGTGAGGATAAAAAAGGCTAATCAATGGATGAAATCGAATGAGAGGAAGAGAATAGATCAAGGATGAATCCAACGATTGATAATCCATGAGGCATGGATCAAAGCTCAGATCAATGGTCTCAAATCCATGAGAGACTCAACCAATTCCCTAATTTTTAGGAATTATGTTGGAAAGAGGTTGGAGATATTTCTATTTGGGGGGAAATATTTGAATTTGAACAAGGGAATATTCATTGTGCAAGTGGGAAAATTTGGAGGATTTGGAAAGAAATTAGTTAATTAAACAATTAACTAAAATCATTTAATTGTGCAAGTGAATGAGATTAGAAGCTTTAATTAAATAATCATATTTTATTTAATCAAATTATGACAATGACACTTAATTAAATAATTTGCATCATTTAATCAAATGAGAATGGAATTAGTATGAAGAAAAGTTAATTAAATAAATAAATTTGATTTATTTAATTAATAGAGAAAAAGATTAATTTAACTAAATAATTGACATTATTTAATTAAATGGATGAATTAGGTGAAATAGACTAGGAATGGTGTTAGTACGAGAAATCAAGTATGTGATATTATCAAGAAAGTTTTAAGTGCCTACACTTATCAACTAATAAATCTTGGTACATAAAGTATTATTCTTCAAGTTACATACTAACTACGAGTTTGTCATAATGTAAAAACATGTCTTTTTTTTTGTCTTTGTAATATACCATTCAAAATTGTAAAGTATGCACAAGCTTGTATTAAATTTATAAAATAACTTTCACAAAAATAATGCTTGATGATAATGAATAGCCATCAAATGTAATGCTTGTTCTAAGGATTTATTTAGTGCCATAGACCATGGGAATGAATGTTGTAAATGAAACATGTATAAGCTGAGAGAATGATATTGCTAAATACAATTAAGTGGTTGGAGTTTGTTATACAAGTACCTCCATTTCCTTTGAAGTGCCCATGGTAACTAATTCTAATATAGAGCTAACACATTCCTTATGCTTCAAAATAAAGGCATCTTCATGTGATCAGTTAAGCATAATCTTGATTTTTCATGAGCTTTGATTTTGTTTCTATTTTAGTGGTTGGATGGATTCTTCTCTTTTCTTCTTTCCTAGTAAACAAGATTTTTTAAGGGTTGGTATACTACCTTGGCATGTGTTGTTTGGGATTTTGATATATCTATAATTTCCAATAGCAATAGTGGAGCTTAGGTTTTTGGAGAAGCTTACCTTCCTTGAGAGCTTAGGGTTATATAAATATGGTTTTGAATCTATGTTAGTGAATTTTATTGCACTAGCAATACTTATATTTTTGCAGTATTTGTTGTTCTTTCTTGTTGTTTTACTAGCTAAAGAAGAACCAAAAGGGCACTCTACAATAGAGACAACAATAGCTTAAAGTACAATACTCATTACTTTCAAATTGCTCATTTCATTTATACTAGCTATCATCCATTATTATGTTCAATTTGAACCTTACAAAATACCACTTAGCTTGTATAATTGAAATTGTAGTGTAGTACTTTATTTAATTTGCATATGTTATTCTTATATTTGCAATGAGCACAATACTTCATTTAAAAATATTAAAATACGTTTAAATTTTACCTTTAATTTCCTATCGATGTATCCCTTGAACATCCTTTGGGTGCAAGTGCTAGTTTATATATTTAAGGGGTGTAAGGACGAAAATTCTCTTGTATTTTTGGAATTTATTTTGATTAAATTGTTTAAATAATATAATGGTTTGTATATTATAATTGTTGTATTTAATATGAAATTTAATAAATAATTCAATTTTTTGATCAATTTTGTGGTTGTAAAATTTATTCAGATTAGATGTATTTAATTTAAAAAATAAATGGAATTTTTTTTGTCACTTTTTAAAGTATTTATAAGTGAGTTAAAAATTTGTTTGAGAAGTACAAATTAGGAGGGTTCCGAGTCAAACCACCTTTAGGGATTAATGCACAAGTATCACAATTATCACACAAAGTAGCTTAGTTGTTGTACAATTTATGTAAAAGTTGGCAGTCATAGTAAAAGGATGCTACATGTATGCAAAAAACAATTTTGCCTTTATTATGAGACATGTAAAAGAATTGTTCTTTTGAAGTCTCTTATATGAT
Source organism: Sequoia sempervirens (assembly GCA_007258455.2). Taxonomy (NCBI): domain Eukaryota; kingdom Viridiplantae; phylum Streptophyta; class Pinopsida; order Cupressales; family Cupressaceae; genus Sequoia; species Sequoia sempervirens. The sequence continues at coordinate 132,195 of VDFB02178678.1, forward strand.
GCTATACATCTATTTTTGTATATATATATATATATATTCTTTTGACAAAACAATTTGGAATTTGCACAAAGGATATAGAATTTTTCAAAAACATGAGCATCAATTGTTCTTTGTCTATTTTCAAATGTTTTAAATACCACTAATTTGAAATGCTTTAAAAGTCACAATTTTAATTTCTTTGTGATTTGTTTAAAACTCTTTAGGAACAAAGTTCAATTTGTTTTGTGAATACATTTAATTTTTTTTGTAAACCTTTGTTTTTTGTGACTATTATAAACATGGCAAATATTTAGAATCCCCAAACTCACAAAAGTAAAAGGGATAGAATCATACTAGCCACAAAAATTAAGCCTATTAATAATACCACTATTGTAGTTAGTAAATATTAGTCATTAACTAGTCTATATGTCTCAAATATTCCATGCACAAATAACCAAAGAATAATCATCTATTAAACTAAGCTTCAACTAATTAATTCTTTAAATTAATTAAATTTACCATACAATCGACAAAAACATGAAGCAAATGCATCTCTTATTCTATTATTGTTTCAGACTATATATGCTTTTTACTTCTTCTCTAAAGGTTTAGCATACCTCTTTTTCTAAACCGTTGAAATAAGGGGGTATTCATTATTCAAAACTAAAGGAAAAAACTATGACCAATACATAGGAGGAGGATCCTGTAATACTCATGGTGGTTGGCAATAGGGTAAGGAAAATTTGTTGTCTTGTTTTGTTTGGCATAGCTCAATTGGAGGAGGTTGACCAAGAGAAACAATTTTGCAATTGATTTGATAAGAGCAATATACATGAGATTGATGGTGATGGAGAAAAGAAATAAAATTCTTTGTTATTCATGCATGATTGATGTTTGAAGAAGACTCAAAGAAACTTGTTGAATAGGGATAAATTTAAGAAACCCCCCCTTGGCAAAGATGTAAAATCTTGGCGAATCTTTCCTTTTATTTGAAAAAAAATATTAATTTTCTTGGAAAATCTATGCACATTATTAAAAAAAATTGTAAAATCTTGGTGAATCTTAATGAATAATTGGTAAAAATAATAATCACAATAGCGAATCCTAGCAAATAATCACTAAAAAGATTAATTACAATGGCGAGTCTCTCCTTTTAAAATTTGCTAATGATTGTTGATTTACAATAGTGATGTAAAATCAACAAATGAAATTGTGCCACATGTTGACACATCACTCATCCATCACCTTTGACTATCACACCAAACTATCAGTTGTTCCTTGTGGTCTCCACCAAGACATGTGTACACCACTTGTGCAATTCCAGAGAATCAAGATGGGAATCTACAATATTCGCAACAAGTCTCTTGAAAAAGACTTAAATATTCAACTCCCAACCTCCAAGTGGTTCCCACATCCGTCAACATCCACGTCACTGCCGTACGCAGTCATCACCATCCATGCAGACCAGTCCCACCATCCATCGACTTGTCACCCAGTTAGAGAAACCAAAAACTTCACAACCTCCAGTCGGAGGTTAGGAAATTCCAAGACGCTGCAACAACAAAGAAGATCTACCAGTCGGGAAGTTAAGAAATTTCTGAACACCGCGACAAGGTTCCAAGGTTAGAGAAGTCAACGATCCCTCAACCAACACATTGTCACCCAGTTTCAAACTTTCAGAACCCCGCAACATAGGTTACAAGGTTCAAGTTTTGGATGACAGGCCGATAATGAAGACTATTTGATTAACTTTTTAATCAAATGGTTGCAGGTTGATTCTGTGACCTAATACGCATGTGCCTTTTAAAAGGCTTGTTGAGACCCATAATTTGTTTTGGGCCACACGATTAGGTTTAATCGTGTGGACCAAAAGAAATTTCGGGCCTCAACAAGCCTTTTAAAAGGAACGTGTGTATTAGGGCACATAATCAACCTGTAGCCATCTAATTAAAAAGATAATTGATGATTCGATGACAATAAATAAAAGCCCTATTCAAGGCTAAAGTATCCCTAAAATTAAATGCTAATTTATTATTGTGGCAATATTGCCCCAAAATTAATGGTAGTAATATAATATTACTGATGAATTTAATTAATATTTGTAATTATAGTATAAACTATTGGGAATCCGTTCCAATGACGCATTGTTTATAGAGGCGAATTAATTGAGACAAAATTATTTTTTTGTAAAAACTTGGCGATTCAACATCCTTTTTATCTTGTACTATTAGCCATTTCTGGAAGTCCCGATTTCAAATATTAGCCAATTGGTGAAGATTCGCCACTAAAGTTGTCCCTGTTGTTGAATGAAGAGTATAGAAGGCAATCTTTAAACATAGAAAATGGTTTTAAGAAAATTTATCGTCACAGTGGGAAAATTCACTGTCATGACAAATTCATCTCATGGAAAGTTCATCACCAGCAATTCATGGCGGTGAATTTTCCATGAAGTGAATTTGTCATGACGGTGAATTTTCTCGTGATGAATTGTTGACGGTGAATTTTCGATGATAAACTACTGACAGTGAATTTCCCTGATACCATAGAAAATACACATATATCATGCCAAGCAGACCTGCATGTTTAGAACAAGGCCGACTATAAAGTATGCCCACCATACCGGAAGAGGCATGGATTGAATAATGATGATCGTTTCTAAGGAATACGTAATCAACGAGGAGAGAAATATCTGCGCGTTGTCTGTAAAGGTCGAATGGTGGTAAGGCTTTGGGTGACTGGTTACTGCGTGCAAACAACTCAACAAAGCCGGGGCTCCACCAGCCATTGGGATATATAATCTGACCTTCCAATGCAGAAGCGCCATGAACAAGCATGGAAAAGGCACCGAGCGGACTGAGTATGGAAACATTCGAAGAAAGGTTCCACGCCATTGTTCTTGCAGAGGAAGCGTTTTGAGGTGGCGCCGCTCATTTCCCATCAATTCGCTGCTTGGTTTAATCCCCCATTGACCACGTGAAGAATCCTTTTTCTCGATTAGTGTATTTGACCTAACGATGATCCAGCATTCTTATTCAATGGCACGGTACCATAACAGTCACTGTCGAGGAAAGAGAAATGTGGCACGTGTAGAAATTTTCTTTGTTGTTAAAATATATCATTCAAGGGTTAGGTTAGCACTAGATACTTGGTGTTTAAATTGTTCTTGAAGGTTTTATTGAAGTTGGGTTGGTGTTATCTTGTAAGTTGGTGTTGAAGTTGGGGAGTTATTATCTTGAAAGTTGGTGTTAAGTGTAATTTGTAAAATTATTTATAAAAGTTGATAATATATAATTTGTAAAATTGTTTATAAAAATTGATAGTACATTATTTTTGAAAAATATGTTTGAATATTAGTGTTAAAGTTGGGTTAGTATTAGAATATAATATATTTGAATGGAGTTTATATTGTAAGTTGGGGGAGAAGCTAATCTCCCGACAAAATGCACCTCTTTATGGCATGATAACATAAGACCTCACCCCCCCCTATGACGGTATAATTGCAGGATAAGACTGACAGACGTTTAGGCTCGTGTCGTTTGAAGTGTCGTCACTTGTCTTGTCACTAGAAAAATATGGCAGTGCCGACAGGTTTTAAAAATCCTAATTTGGAATGGACAAAAAGCCCAAAATGTCGCCATTTTTGACATTCACATTTTGGAGGTTGCTAGGGAGCCTGGAAGGGAGTTGCAGGTGTTCGGAGGTCGAAGCAAAGCGGCCACTCTCACTACCAAAATGTAATGATAGGTGCGGCCAGTTAGCTAGCAAGTATGTATATCTACTAGAAATATATGCCATTTTTCCATTATGCCTAGGAACTGTGAAGAATTGAACGACTATTCATTACGAAGATGGGTTTTCTTTGACGGGTTTCCAAGGGTTTTCCTTGCGAAAAAAGGTTTTCATTTGAAATGCAGAGCTACAGTTATGTGCTTTTGTGTTGAGGGTTTTTTAATTTTTCCATTTTCATGTTCTCATAACACAAAACTTTTTGAGGAAGCCGAATGAAATAACTGGCAACCCATTGTGGAAATATGAGTGACATATATTTTCTGCAATTGAAATAGTAGTGGAATAATGCATAGAGAAACCAGAAACCATGTAGAATATATAACCAGGTTGGAAAACAGAATGTGGGTTTTGCAATTAAATGAAATATTTTTAAAACCACATAAATCCCATAACGTCGCCATTTTCAACATTCTCATTTTAAAGGTTGTTGGCGAGCTCGGAAGGGAGTTGCAGGGGTTCAGAGGTCAAAGCAGAGTGGCCATTCTCCCTACATAAATGCATGTGATACATGTGGACAACTAGCTAGTAGGTATGTATATCTTCCAGAAATATATATTAGTTTTCCATTCTACCTAGGGACTGTGAAGAATTGAATGGCTATTCACTGCGAAGATGGGCTTTCATTGACAGGTTTCCAAGGGTTTTCATTTGGCTTCAATGTGTAGAGGGTTTTACAACATTGTGTGGGTTGGAGGTTTCATAAATCATGTACTCAGCTCCCACTGTGTTTTCCAACCTGCAATCATACTATGCATGTATATTTGGATCATATGAAGAAATTGAAATGCAATTTTTACTCTGCATAAGACTTGCTATTAATTTTGAAGGTGCCTTTCATTACATTCGTACTGTCTAAATAACAAAACCTTTTCAAGACATTCATACTGTTTTGTAAAATTCTAGGTTGGAAAACACTGGGTGTTATAAAACCTACAACCCACATACTGTTCTAAAACCCTTTACAAGTAACAACCCAATTGGTTAGTCACCCCTCACCTCAATTTGGTATGTTTTGTGATTGTCTTGAGAACCTTTTGTGAATTAGATAGTAAGAATGTAATAAAATTGGAAAATTGTTGGGTTTTATGAAACCTGCAACCCACATAGTGTTGTAAAACCCTCTACACGTAACAACCCAATTGGTTAGTCAACCCTCAGCTCAATTTGGTTAATTTTATGAAACCCCACTTGCAACTTCTCCCTGTACTCTCCACTGTTTAGCTTTGAACATACATAATGAAATAAATGGAAAACTACATTATGTTTTCTAGCTTGCAATTGTATTCTACATTTATTTTTAAATCATATGAGGAAATTGAAATGCAATTTTTAGTGTACAAGTAAGAGTTGCTTTAAATTGTGAAGGTGAATGAACTTCACTACATTCTTACTATATCTACAAAACTAAAGGTTTTCATTAGAATCATGTTGTCTACATATAATTTTTCCAAATTAATAACTTCTAATTTTCCTATGAATGATTGCACCAAAATTGTCTTTTCCATCAAAATTTCCTCTAGAAATTTCCTAACATTATTATCCTTTACAGAAAGAGTACATAGTGATTTGAATAATCTTGCTCTTGAAGCACAACTTTTAATGCATTTCCAATCAATGCTCACTATACCTTGGCTAACTCCACTTTTATCTGATTCAGTCTAAATGAGGAAAGTGGAGTTAGCCAAGTTATGGTGATAATTGACTAGAATGCATTAAAATTTGCTTCAAGAGCAAGATTATTCAAATTCCTAGTACTCTTTTTGAAAAGGATAATAATCAATGCTCCACGAGGACCCGTCCCCTACCTTGGTGCCCCCATCCCCGTCTCAGAAACGTTTCGAGGACTTGGGGATTCCTCAAAAACTTCCCTCCACATTTGCATCTAATAGTGATGCAAACTTGAGCTCCAATTTTGATACAGACCTACCAATTGCATTTGCTAATTAGGGACAACCATATATTTTCTATGTTTTTGTCATTTTATAGTTGAAACTTGAAGCCTTTGGGAATTTTGTTATAATTCTTATTTAATATGTATGCACATTGATAATAAAAGAATTTGAATTTTGTTAATTTGTTTGTCAATTCTCATGTGAAATATCAATTCAAGTCTAATGTTATGTATTAATCTTCTACAATGCCTATGATGAATGCTTTATCAATGTTCTCATATGAATATTTAGAATTTCTCTATATTTTTAAAAAATTCCCTATTTTTTATAGTCATACCCTATCGTCCCCTAAAAAATGACCCAAAAGTACCCTCGTACTGGAAACATGTCCCACTGTCCCCTGCCGTCCTCATCCCCAAAACTTGGGGGAGCATAGATAATAATGTTAGGGAAGTTCTAGAGGAAATTTTGATGGAAAAGACAATTTTGGTGCAATGTGTCAGGAAAATCAAAAGTTACTATTTTGGCAAGTGACACTTATGAAGCTTTAGAACTAATAGATAAAGTAGTTATTGCAATTCATAGTGGAAAATATATTGTGTTGTACCATATAAGTTATTCATGATATAATTTACTTGTTCAACTCCACCCATAGCATCATCTCTCACTTTCTTTGCATGCACAAATTCTTGTGCAATACAAAACCTCTTCAGTTTGTCCACTTGTGCATTATCATTTTCCCATTACATATACTACACATGCACCTTCCTCAACTTCTCAATAGCATGAAGGATCTCTATAGTCAATACATTATCTATCTCACCCACTCTGCTATGCTTCTTTTCAAGTGTTTTCAGAGAAGATTCATTTTTCATTCCATGCATTCTAGTACCTATTGCCTCTAGTTCTACATTGTCATTTTCCTATTGCACATACTACACGTGCTCCTTTGTCAACTTCTCAAGAGCAGAAACAATCTCTTCAGTCAATATATTATCTATCTCATTCACATTGGTTTGCTTTTTTTCAAGTGTTTTTAGAGAAGATTCATTTTCCATTACATACTTTTTGTACTACCTATTGCTCAAATTCTATGTTGCCATTTTCCTATTGCGCATACTGCACACACACCTTCCTCAACTTCTCAATAGTAGGTAGAATCTCTTCAATCAATACATTATCTTTTATAGATATCTCATTCAATGTGGTCTACATAAGTTTCAAAGGTGATCATCATTACATTCTTACTATGTACTAAACAAATGTTCTTCATTACATTCATACTATCTATATATAATTGCATGTTAGAAAACATTGGGTGCCTAATCAAATTGATTTGATGGTTGACAAACCAATTGGGTTGTTAGTGCATTAATTAGAAAAGGTTTTTATTACATTCATATTGTTTTTTAAAAGTGCAAGTTGCAAAACACTCAGTGTTATTAAAGGTGCAACTGGGATACTCTTGTAAAACCCTCTACATGTGTAACAACCCAAATGGTTAGTCACTCCTCAGCGTAATTTGGTTAGTTTTATGTATTCCCCACCTACAACTCCTCCCCATTCTCTCCACCCTTTAGGTTTGAGCATGCAACATGAAATAACTCATAACACAGAGTGTTTTCCAACATGTAATTATTTTGTGCATTATAATATTTAAACATATGTTCTTGAAAAATAATAATTATTACAATTTAGAATACATGTCTAACTCACATCAGCCTGCAATGCCCATGGGTGCATAAAATCCAGAGAAAGGGATAACTTCTCGTGCAATCCATCAGGCTGGTGAGTTTTATGGTGAAACTCCTATGGTCCACAACATAGGAAACACAATCTAATAGTACCATTATCTCCTCACTTCCATCACTGTAACATTTGTTCTCATCTACCAGTTTTGTCACTTTTATCCCCCATCTAGGTAGGCCGAGCTACTATTGGAAACACAAGGGAAGACAATTGAGAGGGGGTGTGAATCAGTTGTCACAAAATTTCAAACTTATTCAACTTTATCAACTTGTAACTCATTTTATTAAAATTTTCTCAATATCCTCGACATATACAGTGTCAAAATAATCAATGCTAATAGTGTTGACATCAATGACAACCACATATCAGCAACACAACCACAACATCAAACAATATCCCCCTTTGGCATTGATGGCAACACATGATGTGAAAAACACCATCAACGCAACTGCACTTACTCCACCTTAGGTTCTGACTCTTCTCTCCTCAACTCATCCACACAACTCTTCTCCCCATAGGGTTCTTCTCTCCTAGAAAGTTTTTCACATTACTCTTCTTCCCCTTTGACATCAATTTCAAATATCTCTTCTATACAAGCTTTGAACCACATATCTGAACATTTGAACATCTGACTACTCCCCTTGAGTAGCAGCCACCACAACATCAATCCAGATCAAAATATGATCATCAAATGCACAGATTGATGAAATGACTTGCATCTTAGTTTTGATTAGGAGGGGTAATCACCCCTAACTTCCCTATGAGATAATCAACAGTATCCTTAGGAAATAGTTTGGTAAAGATGTCTACAATTTGCTCCTTAGTAGGAACATACTCTAATCTGACTTCCTTTTCACTTACCTTCTCTCTCAAAAAGTGAAACTTGATAGATATATGCTTGGTCTTTGAATGCAACACCAGATTTTTAGAAATGTTAATAACACTTGAGTTATCATAGAATATAACAATAGGCTTATCATACACAACTCTGATATCCTTCAACATGTGATTCATCCACAAAACTTGAGTACAATTGTTAGCAACAACAATGTATTCTTCCTCTACAATAGATAAAGAAATAACATTTTGCTTTTTACTTAACCATGAAATCAGTTTCTTGCCCAAGAAAAATGCTCCACCACTAGTACTTTTCCTGTCATTCACATCTCCTGCCCAATCAACATCAGTAAAGGCACTCAAAGTAATATCATCATCTTTAGCATACCACATGCCAAAATCAATTGTGTCCTTCAAGTATCTAAAAATCCTCTTCACAGCAGTCACATGAGATTCTTTAGGATCAACTTGAAATCTTGCAACAATACATACAACATTCATGATATCAGGCCTAGTTTGAGTCAAATAAAGCAATCCACCAATCATTAATCTATATCTAGTCTAATTTTCCTTTGGAGAATCATCATTTGTTGTCAACTTGCATTCGGTCACCATGGGTGTACCAACTGGATTTGAATCTTCCATACCAAATTTCTTTAGCAATTCTTTCACATACTTGGACTGAGATATAAATATCCCTTTATCTAACTAAGTAATTTTCAATCCCAAAAAGAATTTCATCTCTCCAATCATTGACATCTCAAATTGACTATGCATCTCATCAACAAAATTCATGCACAAAATATCATCTCCTCCAAAAATGATATCATCAACAAAAACTTCCACAATCACATATTTATTATCATTCTTGAAATACAAATTACTATCAGCAGTACCTTTGTTAAATCCAAGCTTCAACAAATACTTATCCAATCTGGCATACCATGCTCTTGGGGCTTACTTAAGTCCATACAATGCTTTCTTCAACTGACAAAGCATATCTCCTTGATCAGTCAATTGAAATCCATCTGATTGCTCAACATACACCTCTTCTTCCAACTTGCCATTTAGAAAATTTGACTTCACATCCATCTGATAAACCTTGTAGTCTTTGTAAGCAACATAAGAAAGAAACAATCTCATAGCTTCAATTCTAGCAACAGGGGTGAAAGTCTCTTCAAAATCAATACCTTCCATCTGTGAATATCCCTTACACACTAGTCTTTTTGTGTTTCTAACCACTTCACCTTGCTCATTTAGTTTGTTTCTAAAGACCCATTTAGTTCCAATTACATTTTTATCCTTAGGTCTGGGAACAAAAATCCACGTATCATTCTTTTCAATTTGTTGTAGTTTTTCTTTCATTGCTTCAACCCAATGTTCATCTTTGCATGCTTCACTCACATTGTTAGGCCCAGTCTTTGAAACTAAACAATATTCTTTTTCAATTCTTCTCCTAGTATGAACACCTTTTTTCTTATCACTTATGATCCGATCTTTTGAATGATTCAATCTTACATACCTCAGAGTCTTAGGGAATTCTTGAATTTTAGGGTCTTCTAATATCTCTTTTGTACTTTCACCAATTTATCCTTCGTCTCGATCTTCTTGATTTACCAGAATGATTTGAACTTGATTTGAAGTCTAAACCTGCTTTCCTTTGTTTGTACTATCATTTTGATCATCAAAATCATATCCACAGGTTCTAGATGGTACAGGTATGTCTTCATCAACCTGAGCAATCAAACAACTTTTACTAGCAACACTCAGGTGAAAGATATTACCTTTTGTTTTTGTACCTGATGCAATCACATTTCTAGAATTTCCCAATATTTTTCACTTTCCATCCTTGAACTGAAGATTGTATCCCTTATCAACCATCTGTCCAACACTTAAAAAATTATGCTTCAAGCCTTCCACATAGAGGAAATCATCAGTATTATGCTTACCATCAAGAGAAATGCATACTCTGCCACGGATCACACCGGCTTTGTGATCACCAAATCTCACAACACCATCATCATACTTTTCCAATCTCATAAACTTGCTTTTATCTCCTGTCATATGATGTGAACATTCATTGTCAATCACCCATTCATCTTTCTCTTCAACTCGAGCACCTAGGGATTTCTCCACATTTGTACAACTAGCAGATTCAATAGACACAAGATTATTTTCCTTGATAGCAATAAATACCTATTCATCCTCACTTCTATTTCCTTTATCAGATTCATCATCTGTCACACCTTCATTAGTAGCATAATAACACTTCTTTTGAAATTTAGGCTTGTTAGGTCTTGGCTTAGAAGCTCTTTCTGGACACCTTAATGCAAAATAACCTATCTTATTGCAAGAGAAACATTTAATAGGCAACTTCCCTTTATACTTACCTTTTTCTCTGGCTTCTCTTTTCACAATTAGTGCTTCCATCTCTTCTAGCTCTCTTTCTTCTTCTTTGATCTATTTCATTTCATCCTCATACTTGAATGCCTTTCTTGATGAAATTTCACTTGGATCATGTCTTTGTTTATCTCTTCTAGAAGTAGTGGCATTGAATGCAAATTCTACCTTAGGAAGGGCATCACCAAATTCACTCAACTCAAAAGTAGTTAGCTTACCAATCAACATATCTCTGGTTACATTTGTTATAGTTTGGAGCTCCTCAATAGCACTAGCTTTGACTTTGTAGGAAGTAGGCAAGGATCTAAGCACTTTAGCAACAATCTCTAATTCATCCAACTGTCCACCAGCACATCTGATACCACACACAAGTTCATTCACTCTTTGCATGAAAGTAGTAATGTTCTCATCATCACCCATTCTCAACATTTCATATTTCCCTTTTAGACTTTGTAGCTTAGCAATCTTCACATTAACATCACCTTCATAGAAAGTTTCCAACTTTTTCTAGATCTCATAAGTAGTCTTCAAATCCATCACATTTGTCATCTCAGTATCAATCAAAGCACTCAACAATGCCTCCTTAGCCCTGATATTATACTCAACATCCCTAATCTTAGCAGTAGTAGTAGGACCATTATGTGGAATAACATACCTATTACTTGTGATGTTCTAGTAAGCTTCACCAATGCATCTCAAATGGCACTCCATTTGAGTCTTCCACAAAGAATAATTTGTTCCATCAAATCTAGGACTATCCTTCTTATAAGTCGCCATCTTGGATCACCTCAAGTTGTTAAACTTCTTCCAAGGAACCTACTCTGATACCAATTATTGGAAACAAAAGGGCATACAACTAAGAGGGGGGGGGTGAATCAATTGTCACATAATTTCAAACTTATTCAACTTTATCAACCTGTAACTCTTTTTATTACAATTTTCTCAATATCCTCAACATATACAGCCTCAAAAGAATTAATGCTAATAGTGTTGACATCAATGATAACCACATATCAGCAACACAACCACAACATCCAATAGCTGCACTACATTGTCCCATCATGTTATTTATATGTTTCTATGTATGTTTTTATGAATTTTTCTATGTCACATGCCTATGCGAGGTGTATTTTTTTGGGAGATTATTTGCTATTTTTTGGTCAATCAAGGTGATCACCAAGGTTTTTGTTGACTTCTTAACCTTTATTCTTGTATAATTGATGCACATTATGATTTACAACCAATGTGTCTTGCAATAATTTGTATTTTTTTAGTTGTATGTACAAGTAATGGTTCAGTTTAAAATATCATTAAACATGGTTACGATACCAATATTCATCATTTAGGTGTTCATTGAGAGACACAGGATATAAACAGAAGTTTGATAGTGGTACACAGTATCCTTCTTGTTTGTCTTTTCTACCCTTATAGATTATTACAATTTATGTCTTATGTCATATGCAATGAGAGATGATTTTTTCATATATCCGAATGAATGTTCACTGCTTCACAATTCCAACAGAATGGAAAAATGGCACATATAATTGTTGATATATATTACTAGTGGCAGTGATAGGTTAAATTGGAAATTAAATTCCCATTGTATAGTTTAATATGTTTCTTTATTGTATGTACAAGATGGCATGTTATAGTCAACACAACATATAATCCAAGGTGAAATTTGGAATAAAATGATTTTTTTGTAGCACCAAATGTCTTTAATTTGCCAATTTAATCTATTTCTAACACTTGTCTTCCTTCCAAGTGGTTGATATATTTGAGGAAACAAAATTGAATAAAACAAGGGCAGGTAGATTGAGAAGGATGCTTCAGGAGACGTGAAGCTTCTACACTAAATACAGTTGATTCTAGTTGTCATAGATTGAATTGAAAGCATACTAGATAGTTAAATTTCTAAAATCTATTTTGCATTTCAAAGTTCTAATTTATTTATAGATGAGATGCTTACTGTGGGGAATGTAAAAATTTTCCAGCTTAATTTAAATAAAATAAATGTTACATTATTATGTGTCTATTATATCCCAAAATTTTACATGCAGGATGTTTCCTCCCTGAAGTGAGTGTTACATGGGAAATGCTCAAAATAGTAGTGAACGATGATATTGCATCCTTTTAATTATCCTCCTCATAATTGATTTGTGTTAATTTTAGGATGATTTCTCCAAGACTACAATGATATGATTTATCTCCAAAAATAGAAAAGGAACCTTTTGATCTTTTGTAATTACATCAAATATATTTGGGAAAGAACATAATATTTATAATTTTACATTAGAGTATTTCTCCATTTAAATTATGTACCTTTGTTCAGTTGTGAAGCATCTTTTCTTAGTTAGGTTTCATAAGGTTGTGATTTAGGAACATTGTTATTGTAATTGTTTTTACTCAATATAATATACCATACAAAATGCCAAGGCGAGGCCATAATAACACACAAATGGCCATTAGGCTTCCCAAATTTTGTATTGGAATTGTTGTTCTATAAACACAATGCAAAATTTTTGTAAACACAATGTGTTTTTCAATATAGAAGCCTCTTAATAAATATGAGTATTCCTTGTTGCCCATTTTGGAGCTTTTGAAACACAATGTGTTGTCAGCTGTATAAACTCTTATGCCATACTCTTCCTGCACTGTGAAGTGCATCTCTATGAAGTACACTATGTATTGACGGTTAATAGAGTCCACCTTTAATGAGAAATGTGCTATTTGATAAAATAGAACCCCATCTATACGTTTGTATATCTCCATTTCATGACAAAGCTTGGGTATAAGTAAAGACAGGCTTCAAAACACATTGTGTTTCCCAACCTGCACTACACATCATTCATCATTGTCAACAAGTTTATTCCTTATTGCCAATAATGGCAAGAAATTGGTGTTCTCACTATTTGTAATGCACACCTACATATACGTGCTTAAAAACCACAAGGGATTGGGTATGTTGTGATGTGGAGGTTGAAAAATGTAGTGCATTATGAAGCATGATTTTTTTTAGATCACACAGGCTAATCTAGTTTAATTATCTACCTTAAAGCTTGGTCCATGCCATTAAGTGCAGTTGAAAAATGATAGTATGTTTTCAAACCTCATATTTGTGTGAGGACATTCATAGCTTAACACATAACAACTGAATTGGTTAGTCACACATGAGCTCAATTTGGAGAGTTTTCCTGATTTGTGATAGTTTTGGATTGAACATTAAAATTGCAAAATTAAAAAACCCTCCATAGAAAAGCACATAATCAACTATACATATCAAATGAAAACCCCTTTTTGCAATGAAAACCCTTGGAAACCCGTCAATGAATACCGCTTTTTACAATGAATATCCATTCAATTCTTCAAAGTCCCTAGGCAGAATGGAAAAATGACATATATTTATGGCAGATATATATATGTGCTAGTTAGTTGCCCGGCCTCTCACATGCATTTTGGTAGGGAGAGTGGTTGCTCTACTTTGGCCTTTGAATGACTCGAACTCCCTTATGAGGTCCCTAACAACCTCCAAAATGTGAATGTCGAAAGTGGTGATGTTTTTCACTTTTTGTGTATTCCAAATTATGATTTTTAAAACATTATGACGGTTATGATCTACATCTAACATGAATTTTTGTAGGGAGAATAGCCTCTTCCAATGGGAAGAAGCTAAGCTTCCTCCAAAATATAGTAAAATCAAGCTATTATCCCTAAAAAATATATGTATTGGACATGATAACATAATCAGACATGTCTTATCCCTAAAAAAAGGTAATACACTATCATGTGTAATCCATGGGATTTTGTAGGGAGATCACCTTCTACAATTAGATGTGGCTTTTCTCCCTAGAAGAATGATGCAGAGTGGCAGGGGAAGCACCCAACTTGACACACTTGTTCAACTATACCCTTCAATAAGACAATCTTATCATACAACTTGACTCACACAACCAGGCATCACCACAGGACTTGGGGATGGTTTGGACACTCTTAATATGACAAAACATGAACAAACAACCAAAATTTTCTCATAGAAACTCTCATTCCTCCATTGCTGCCATACTATCCATGCATTCCTTCTAGCACTCATCAATAGGACAATCATGATAAAACTTTGTTAAAGGCCAATAACAAAGAAATAAACCATGTTTTAGACTTCTTACATAGACCCTTACAGATCCTCAAAAGCATAGGACCAAACACCAAGAGAAGGTGTATCAAATAACTAATTTACAAGCCACCAAAGGCTTCATTTGGCTTGTGCAAAGAAGGAATCAACTTGTCAAGGAAAACCCCAACACCCCTAAAGCATTTATCAAGTTCAAAAATTCTCCCCAAGACCCAATACACACCTTACATCCATTCTATTTACCTAAAATACTCAGAAAGCAAAAGAAATGCTTACAAATGATCATTTTCTGGACTGTTTCAAGGTAAAACCAGACCTAGGGGATCACATAACTTTTGCAAACCTCCATATTTCCTCCTGAAACCAATTTCATCATGTAAAGGACCCTTAAATCCACCATTCCAACAAAAATTTGAATTTTCCTACGGTGGAATGGTGAATTATGAACATATTTGTGAACAAACCCTTGTTTTGTAGGTTTTCAGACCCACTTTCACTAAAATTGATGTAACTTACTCAATACTTGATGAAAACGAGCCAAACCACCACCAAAATAAAGTAGACTATACCCTATTTCAAACCATTCCAATTTGGAGGTTGTACAATGATGTACCAGACCATACCAAACACAGGAACAATGAAAATCGCTGGAAAAAATAGAAAAACAGAGTTTTTTTTTTATATTTAATGCTTCAAAACTTCAACAACCTTCAAACTCGACCAAAAGGATGCTATTTAAACTTTTCCACATCATTACCAATGAACCTCAACTGATTTTCAAGGAGGGAACCCATTGGTTAATGATAATTACATCATAAATGTTGAGTTTACTCTAAATTACATTATGAAAACTTTGCATTTTGAAGCAACCTTTCAATCCTAAAGACCTAAGACCTTAAAAACAATTCAAATGGATTGAAATTATCCTTATTACATTATTAATACCCCCACCCTTGCACATTTACATAAAAATTCATGTTTTTTCCTTCAAAGGCTACAAGAGCATCTTTTAGTGCAAGAGTGCATTTGTGTACATTAAGACTCAAAACTCAAAAACTTAACCTAGATCATAATAAATGGTCTTGTTAGACCTTATTTAAAGACAAAAACACTCAAAATACCAACACTAACCCTACTGAACACCAATTTCCATCAAATAAGCAAAAATGGAGAATGAGGTGTAGGTGCTCCTACACCAAAGAACGCATGTCAGAGGAATCATAACATACAAAAATGCATTAAAACATACAAAAAGCATACACCACATGATGGGAGAACATAGTGTGGGGCCTCCCAAGATGGGGGATAAAAGTGACAAATTTGGTAGACGGGAGGAAACATTACGACAACAAAAGCGAGGAGATAATGGTGTCATCGGGTCATTTTTCTCACTTTTTGTCGGTTGTGATGTCATGGCAGGAGTTTGACCATAAAACTCACCGGCCTAGTGGCTTGCATGAGAAGCTATCATTTTCACTAAATTTTGTGCACCTGTGGGAATTGGAGGCGGATTCACGTGAGTAAGACCTGCATTCTAAATTGTAATAAGTATTATTTTTTGAGAAGATGTGTTCAAATATGATATTGCACAAAATAATTGGAGGTTAGAAAACACATTGTGTTGTGAGTTCTTTAATTCTACACTTTGAAAGCTAAAGGTTTG
Organism: Sequoia sempervirens; assembly: GCA_007258455.2. Classification (NCBI taxonomy): domain Eukaryota; kingdom Viridiplantae; phylum Streptophyta; class Pinopsida; order Cupressales; family Cupressaceae; genus Sequoia; species Sequoia sempervirens. The sequence goes on from VDFB02178678.1 coordinate 148,633, forward strand.
AGAGCACGTGGTGGAGTTGCAGGTGGGGGATATATAAAACTATCCAAATTCACTTGAGGGGTGAGTAACCAATTGGATTGTTACTTGTAAATGGTTTTAAAATGGTATTTAGGTTTCAACTTTCATAACACCTAGTTTTTTTCAACCAACAATTACACATAGACAATATGAATGTAATGAAAATGTTTTGGTTACTTACACAGTAAGAACCCAATTAGTTGGTCACACCTTAGGTGATTTTGGATACTTTTATGTATCCCCCACTGAAAAATTATATTGATTGTATGAATTTCTTAGAAACCTTTTTTTTCATAGACATTAAGAATGTAATGAATTTCACCTTGAAAATATATAACAACTCTTAGTTATAGTATAAATTGGATTTCAATTTCTTTGTATGAAACAAAAAATGCACAAAATAATTGCAGATTAGAAAACAAAATGTGGGTTGTTAGTTGTTTCATTTTTCATGTTTGAATCTAAAGGGTTGAGAGCACAAAGATGAGTTGCAGGTGGGGGGATACATAAAACTAACCAAATTGAGTTGAGGGGTGACTAACCAATTGGGTTGTTATGTGTAGGGAGTTTTACAACACTATCTGGGTTGCAGGTATCTTAACACCTAGGGTTTTCCAATTTCATTACATTCTTGCTAGATCTACAAAGAAAAAGGTTCTCAAGACAATCACAAAACATAGCAAATTGAGGTGATGGGTGACTAACTAACTGGGTTGTTACTTGTAAATGGTTTTAGAACAGTATGTGGGTTGAAGGTGTTATAACACCCAGTGTTTTCCAACCTAGAATTTTACAAAATAGTATGAATGTATTGAAAATATTTTGTTATTAGACAATACAAATGTAATTAAAGGCACCTTCAAAACTTACCACAACTATTAGTTACGATAAAAATTCCAATTGAGTATCTTCATGTGATAGAAAAATAAATGCACAAAATAATTGCAGGTTGGAAAACACAGTGGGTTGCAATTTATTTCATTCTATAGGCGGGGGATATATAATTGAAACCAAATCAAGATGAGGGGTGACTAACCAATTGGGTTGTTCTGTGTATAGGGTTTTACAACACTATGTGGATTGTAGGTTTCATAACACCATCTCTTTTCCAACCTGGAATTTTTTTTACAGTATGAATGTATTGAAAACCTTTTTTATTTATGCAGAAAGAATGTAATGAAAGGAACCTTCAAAATTTATCTCAAGTTCTAGGTAGACTAAAAATTGAATTTCAAATTTCTCTTATGATTGAAAAAATATATGCCTCCTTACAATAGACGGTACAATAAAGTTTGGAACTTTAACTATCTGTAACCCTTGAAAAATGTTTTACATTTTACATCCAACCAAGGATGTGTACTTTAAAAGGGAAAGTTCTTTGTACAGTGATGAATGTTATTGAGGTGTTCGACATACCTAACAGGGTGTGTAGTTTCACATCTCCTTCAAGACAGTCGTGTTCGACAGACGTGTGGGTAAGATCCGCTACTTACAAGATGCATTCAAATGTTTAATTTTAATCTTTGATAAATAGTTATGATGTTCACTGGAAAGTGGGAATGTTCTAATCACTTGACACATGAAAGATTATAAAGAGGATGTCCCCTCATTTTAGGAGAGTGTTGAACGTTGAGGAAATGATGTGTTTGGTAATTGACTGTGAACTTCCAATTACTCTTTCTTTCAACGCGTCAATCAAAATTCTTTACAATTTCATTTAGAAAAAAAATCATTTCTGTTATGAATATGCTGATTTTGATAGTATATCATTCCTTCGATTTAGATCAATAATCAAGGAGATGATCACACTCTTGTCGTAGTCCACGATGAAGAGGAAGAAGGTGTAGAGGGTGACCCTAAGGATGAGGAGGGTGTGAATGAAGCACGAGGTGATATGGAGGATAGGATGGTAGATATAATAAATCAATTAGTGCATCATTTGGTTGCATGTATATGTTGTACATTCAATTTATTTTAATATTAAATATATTAAGCTATTTTATTTTTCAATTTTTTTGTGCAGGTTGCTATTGAATATAGAAGAGAAGTGGAGAAGGGGAGTAATGCAAACAAAAATCACCCCAACCCACATACACACAGATCATGAATACTAAACAAAGATAAACCATTTAATCCAAATTTGAAAACTCCTTTCAAGTTGCATTGAACCAATTACTAATTTATTCAACACAAGTTATGAATCAAAAAAACACATGAAACATACTTTCCAAGCCCTTTCTATAGCTTCATCAAACAAAAAATAATTAGAATTTTCAATCTGAAACTCATATTAAACCAAAATGAAACAATTACAAAAATTATTCAATTGGATTCATTTACAAAATATGCACACAAGATTAATGAACCATGGATCATCCTATAGCTTCTTCTCATTGCCCCAAGCTCTCTTTGCTACTGTTCAAACCTTCATACGACTCTTATCTTTCTCTTCACCTCTCACACACTGGTGCATTATCTTTCCTTCACTGGTGTTGCTCAAACCTACAACAAAAACCTCCAATAAATACCTCTATAGAGGCATGTCTTCTCCTTCCCCTTCCCCCCAAAATCCTTCCCACGTTTGTCTTTAAAAACCTCCAAAAAATGCATTGAAAATCATCAATTATTGCCCCAAAATGGGTGCCCCACTCTCCCCAAGCATAGCTATGCATATTCTAAGTTTATGCAACATTAAACGAGATGTTTTAAGCCTCCATTAACTCCTCCAAGTGTTGTCTTTACTTTGAGGGGCATTTTTCTCTATTGTAAGCATTTTAAAAGCTCTAAAATCTTGATTTTTTGCCTCTTTTATGTTGCAAATGCCCCCAATATTATTTACGCAATAGATAAACAATTAATAAAAAATAAAAACTGATATTTATTTTTCATGGCCTCCTTAATACCTTTCAAAAATAGAATTAATCAAATTGATGCCTTGGAAGTGTGGAATCTGGTGTCGATAAACATAAAAAATGAAAGTTTTCTAATTCATATGAAAATTAGCTTGCAAGCTTGGAATAACACCCCATGGACCCTTGCAAAAAGGATTTTACTCCAGCCCTCCAAAATCATGAGATATTAAACTTTTCGTAAATTGTTAACAATTTTTAACAAACTTTCAACATTAAAATATCCCAAATTGAAAAAGATATGACTTTAATTCTTTTTACATATTTCACATGCTACCTCCATAAATGCCCCTATCAAAGTATTCTACTCCAACTCTTACAAGTTTTCTAGAAATAATTTGAAAGCTACCTGCGGAGCCTTAAAACAATAATTTGATAAAAATCGACATTATACAAATTTGAACACACCAAGAGCTTTCCAAAGCTAAGAGATGTCAAATAAACCCCAAAACACACGAAAACTAAAATTCGAACTTGAAAATTGTTTTTGGTTGATGCTAATTGCCATTCTGCTCGGATGCTCTTGCATCAGACACGTCGAGTAGGAAAATTTTTGTGAATAAAACTCACAAAATGGAGTTGGGTAATAGAACTACCCTTTCAGGTTGTAAACCACATGCAGCGAACTACATGACTGATTTAGACATAAGGAATTTCTTCCTTCGCCCCTTCCAACACTTAGCTAGGACACTTGTCATTGTCCTCCACCAAGTGTGCACTCTATTTTTGCTTCCTCTTGTGGATTTACATCTGCCATAGACCATCCTCCTTTGCCACATCTCTTCTTCCCTATTTTCCTTCTTCGTGGGATCCAACCCACCACAAATTAACCACCTCCACCAAGTTCTTCCTACACCATCATCTACAACCTCTATACACAAACATGCAATATTCATATACCCATTCACAACTACAACTTCATTTTCCATTACTACAATCTCTTCTTTAAATGGTAAATAATCATCACCTCTAAACACAAAATCAAACTTTACCTTGTCCTTCTTTGCTGCTCTAACATCACCTTCTTCATCCTCAAAACCCTGCATGTAAGCATCTTTGCAAGGTTGTTCAAATTTCTCCCATATTTTCATGTCCTATAAAGGACCATCATCTATTGCATCTCCTTCTTTGTTGTCTACATTGAAGATAACGTTAGAAAAATATTGGATTTTATCTTCTCCCATCTACATCTCCTTATCATCTCCGTCCAACATTTTCCTCTCAAATAACCTATCTAACATCCCCATCTCTTCTTTCAAGAGATCATCCTCTTCCTCACCAACCTTCTCATCAAATTTAGGACCATCCATGTTCACAATTTCTGATTGCAAACCTTCTTCATCTACCTCACACAATCCACTCCATTCACATGCTACTGCTGCAACTTGTGCCTCATTATCTTCTTCATTTGTGTGGGCTGCCCCCACATATTCTTCCTTGCATTCAACCCCTACCAAAGGGCTGCAACAATCTCTCTTTCTAACTTTCTCTTCACTGTCCTCTTTCATGAGAACATTATTCTTCCCATGTCTCTCACCCCACACTCTCACTTCCTCTTTAATCTTCCTTTCCAATACATTTACTTCAACCCAAATCTTTTCAAATTCTTTACAGTACTTCATATTTTCCACTTCTTCCCAATATTGTTTCTAGAATTAAATTCTTACAGGCCTCCTCAAGACCCATCCCATCCTCTCAACTGCTACAATTTTCTCAACTCACATCACACAATTTACAATCTGCAAAGAGATTTCTTTTGCGGATTCCTAGCTCTAAATTTCCCAGGGCTTCCATCTTACCTACAACAATCCTTTTGAATTTTCCATAACTTATTCCTCTTCTCTACCCAGGGGTCTTGATGTAGACTGCCTCACATTCAACGATATATCCACACACTCAAGATCACTAGCTCTAATACCACTAATGCAAATAAAAATCACCCCAACCCACATACTCACAAATCATGAATATTAAACAAAGTGAAACCATTTAATCCAAATCTGAAAACTCCTTTCAAGTTGCATTGAACCAATTACTAATTTATTCAACACAAGTAATGAATCAAAACAACACATGAAACATACTTTCCAAGCTCTTCCTGTAGCTTCATCAAATAGAGAATAACTAGAATTTTCAATCTGAAATTCATATTAAACCAAAATGAAACAATTACAAAAATTATTCAATTGGATTCAATTACAAAATAAGCACAAAAGATTAATGAACCATGGCTCATCTTGTAGCTTCTTCTTGTTGCCCCAAGCTCTCTTTGTTGATGTTCAAACCTTCATGACTCTTGTCTTTCTCTTCACCTCTCACACACTGGTGCATTATCTTTCCTTCACTAGTGTTGCTTAAACCTACAACAAAATCCTCCAATGAATACCTCTAAGAGGCATATCTTCTCCTTCCCCTTCCCCCCAAAATCCTTACCACGTTTTTCTTCAAAAACCTCCAAAAAATGCATAAAAAATAATCAATTATTTCCCTAGAATGGGTGCCCCACTCTCCCCAAGCATAGCTATGCATATTCTAAGTTTATGTAGCATTAAATGAGATGTTTTAAGCCTCCATTAACTCCTCCAAGTGTTGTCTTTACTCCTAGGGGCGTTTTTCTCTATTCTGAGCATTTTAAAAGTTCTAAAACCTTGATTTTTTGCCTCTTTTATGTTGCAAACGCCCCCCATATTATTTATGCAATAGATAAACAATTAATAAAATAATAAAACTAATATTTAATTTCCATGGCCTCCATAATACCTTTTCCAAAATAAAATTAATCAAATTGGTGCTTTGGAAGTGTGGAATTGGGTGTCGATAGACGAAAAAAAATGAAAGTTCTTTGATTCATATGAAAATTAGCATGCAAGCTTGGAATAGCACCCCATGGATCCTTGCAAAAGGATTTTACTCTAGCCCTCCAAAATCATGAAATATTAAACTTTTTGTAAATTGTTGACAATTTTTAGCAAACTTTCAGCATTTAATATCCCAAACTAAAAAATATATGACTTTAATTCTTTTTGCACATTTCATGTGCCATCTCCATGAATTCCCCTACCAAAGTATTCTACTCCAATCCTTACGAGTTTCCAAAAATATTTTTTGAAAACTACCCACAAAGCCTTAAAACAATGATTTGATAAAAAATGACATTATGCAAATTTGAACACCCCAACAGCTTTCCAAAGCTAAGAGATGTCAAATAAACCCCAAAACACACCAAAACTAAAATTCAAACCTGAAACTTGTTTTTGGTTGATGTCGATTGCCAGTCCGCTCAGATGCTCCTACATCAGGGAGTTATGTATACTACTGTATATATAATACATGTACGAGAAAATTTCATGATTGGAGAGTGTTCAACATGCATAGGATTTTGGATCACCATCATCCTCTTCTCATGCCACAAGAGTGTGGCCAAAGTGCGTCGGGGGGGAACCAAAATGCCCACCTCCTCCCCCTCACAAATTGGAAATGTATCTTCAAAACAAGGTGGATAATATGGAGTACCAACTAAAGCTACAGTATACTATCTAGCACAAGCGTGTTATTGAAAGGGTTTGCATAAAGTATGATAAACAACACTTTCATCTACTTCCTTTGGAAGCAAAGGAGGAGGTGATGAAGGTAATGTAATTATACAACAATGAGGAGAGGAAGGAGGAAAGAAGGAAAAAAATATTGATGTTGTAGGAGAAAAAGAGAATGTGTGGAATGCTAATGTGGAATTGAAGTGTTAAATCTGATTTTTGGTTGGTTCATTTTATATGTTTTGATGCATCCAAGGTTCACAAATTTACATGACATGACATGGTGATGGTCAACAAGTGGATGTTGGCCTTGAGTAGGGTATTGTTGATTTGGAACACAAAGTAGTGCCCCTAAAAGCACAAGATGGTGTTGTTCCTCTTGACCTACCATCTAACATTGAGAAGGAGTGTACATGGTCAAAAATTTCAAGGCACCTTCACATGAAGAAACTAGAAGAAACAGTGATTTTAAAATATTTTGTATAATGTTCTTTTTATTATTTCAATGAATTGGTTGCATGCATCTGAATTTGAGTGACATTTCAATGCATCCTATTATTGGGCAAGGATTAACAATGAAGTGTTGGCCCTGAGTAGGGTATTATTGATTTGGAAGATGAAGCACTGCCCACAAAAGAACGAGATGATGTTGTTCCTCCAAACCCACTGTAGAACATTGAGAAGGAGTGTACACCATCAAAAGCTTCAAGGTGCCGTCACATGAAGAAACTAGAAGAAAAGATAATTTAAAATCTTTTGTTTAATGTTTATTTTAATTATTTCAATGAATTGGTTGCATGCATCTCAATTTGATGTGTTGTTTCAATTCATGCTATTATAGGACAAGGATGAGTAACAAATTGTTGGCCCTGAGAAAGGTAATGTCCAATTGGCACTGGAAAATGTGACTCAGGAGGGCAGCAAAGAAGAAAGGGTGCCTGTAGAGGGGAGAAAACAAGTGGCCAATGAATCAGTATTTATTTTGATTTATTGATTAGGGATAGAGATTTTACGTTATTACTTTTTTAATGTTTTCACATTTATGTACTAGGATTATCATATTCCTCTTTCTCGAGTATAGGCAAAGAAGTTGAAAAGTGGTGGGAAAACAAGTATTGAGGTGAGGACTGCATTTCTATGATTTCACCAATTTGAAGTGCGGTATCTCCTTTCCTTGTGTACTTTTATTATTGGAAGTCGTAGTTTCAAATCGATATGTTTGTGTATGTATCTCCTATTGTGAAATGTCTGGCATGTATTGCATGATAACAATACATATATATCAAAAAACAAGATTTAATTTTGTGCCTTGTGAGCTTATTTGGGTTTGGTTGGAATTTTCCCTCCTAGGATGGTGATAAACTTTTATTGCACAACATCGGGGAGAAATGCTCAATCATAGTGATCAGAGAAAGGAGGTGTTCATTAGATTCCTATCACTTCAACTATCTAAAGTGTGTGTTTTAATTTAATTTTACACAATATATTTATGTATTGTTGTCTAAATTTGTAAAGTTTTCTTTTATTCTTTGTATTCTCACACCTCTACCATGCTTTACAGGATAAGAATGGTATTGGATGAGTGCAGTCTGCCAAAAACATATGCCTTAAGCTTATTGGCAATGTAGTTGCAATGGAACTAGGAGACAGTAATAGAGATGGACATGGGGACGGGGAGAGCAGTGGCCTACAAGTGGGATAGGTTGATAAAGATGGACATGGGGATGGGGAGAGTGTTGTCCTACAAGGGGGAGATGGCAATAAAGATGGACATGGGGAAGGGGATAGTAGTGGCCTTCCATCTATATTGGTATCGACACAACACACTTCCATGCTTTTTTTCCAATTTCTTTATGAATCCTTTAATATGTCTTCAATTATGATTGACGTTAATGACATTTCCATTGTAGCCAAATCCTATTGATGAGGAGAGGATAGATACCAAGGGCATCAATTTTAAGGTTGATGATCATGTTGACCTTTGGTGGTAGTGTAAGCTAGTTGGGAAAGGCATTGTAAATACTATCAGTAGAGATGCTACTTGCCACAACATTTGACTCCCACAAGGTTGTGTGAGAATCAACATTATTAAGGCCATTGCTGGTGACTGCAGATTGCATTATCCTGATGCTTTTGCACAAATTGTGAATGAATATGAGGGAAACTACACGATATGGAATCTCTCTAACTTGAGGCCTTCTCTTTCAGAGGTACATATAAATAATTTCTTGCTGAATATATCATACTACCTTATATTTTTTTCCATCCATATGTTAATTGTTAAAAGTGTTTCTTATAAAATGAAGGTGTTCAATGTGTGAAGGTCAAAGCACAACCTCTCTAGAAATCTGTTGTTTCATGTTCATCATCTGTGATGGTTCATGGAAATGGAATCACCCCTCCCAAAGTGCACAAGAACCCAAAGAGTTGTACCAATTTTTTGAAGGAATCTCCTCAATTGCAAAGAATAGGCAGTGTAGGAGATGATGAGACTGTTGCAAGAATGATGGTGTTGCCATTGATGTCAACTATGGGATGAAGATGTTGAGGATATTGAGAAAATTGTGATAAGAGGAAAATAGGTTGTGCATGTGTAGTTGAGACCTTCAGGAAGTGTTGTGAGTACATGGAGCTATTATTTTGTTGTAGAGTCTGAAGATAAGTTGGAATGAAGCAATGAGCTAAGATGATGGTTCTTGTACTTGGTTTCCAAGTACTTTTGAGAAAATTCAATTAAAAAAGTAAATTGTATTGTGCAAATGTTTATAGTGTGCTCTGATATTGTGCATCACGTTCTTTTTGTGTTGATGCTATCCCTGTGCGGTTCTTATAGGTTATTCAAGGTTGACAAAGGTCGCTATATTTAGAATTTGGGTTTCTGGATCATTGTACAGTGCGAGATATTTTCACCAGTGTGTGAACCAATTGTTCAATAATGTTTTTTGTGGTTTGGGATAAATGTATTTTCTCTGCATTTCTCTGCTATTTGGATTTAGGTTGTGCAAATTTGGGAAGTTGCTTATAATTCTTGTATCTTTCTATTTTCAAGTTTTTACTTGATTTGGTGTAGTTCATTATAAGTTTCATTTATCAGTATGCAAACAAGGGTTATTATTTGTCCTAAGTTAAAGTATTTGTTGATGTGAAGGTTGGTTGAAGTATTTGATGAATCTTAAGTAGTTCATGGATTTTTTTGGATTGAGTTCAAGTAAATTATGTTGTCTAAAACTTCCAGCTTGATCTAAGGAAGTGTGTACTTAATGTTTATAGTTTCTTGCATGGGTGTTGGATGGCCTTATTATTAACACTACATGCAAGGCTTGTAGAAGCACGTTGAAGAGTGTTGGGATCTATTTGGGTCCTAATTAAGGATTTATGTAGGTTGTCTTTCATTCCTATCCACCGTGGGAATGTTTGGTTGTCGACCTATTTCAAATTTGAATGACATTGGAGAACGTTTTTGTAGTAGAGGTTGATATAAATATGTATGGTGTTGATGCAAGAGGGTGTACAAAAGAGTAAGAAGAAAGATAGATGAGAGATTGATGTAAGTGATGTGTGTGATGAGAAGTTGAGCAGAGTTGTATGAATTTCATGTTAGGGTTCCTCAAGGCAGTGAGCTGAAGGCATTCAAAATATTTCATGTGAGACTATAAAAGTGTGTGATAAATTGTGGTGGACTCTTTGTTGCATTGAGAAGTATTTCTCTTTCTTCTTCTTCTATCTTCTTGTATTCCTTCTGTGGTAGTGAGCCTTTTTGGACAATGTGTCCTATTCTGGCAGTGATCCTCTTTGTATCAGTTTTTCTATTACTTATATTGTGAGCTAATCCTTACCGTGGTTTTTCCCTCATTGGGTTTTCCACATAAATCTAATGTTCTCATGTGTATGGTGTTGTTATTTTATCTTTTGTTATCCACATTTCATGTTTAATCAATCTAACAGAATAAGGACTTAATGTATGCTTGTGGATCTGATTATTGTTGAAGGTTTTTGAAGGTTTAATTTGCTACAATTGATTCACCCACCCTCTCAATTGTCTTGTTCATATCAAAAATTAGTATCAGAGTGAGGTTCCTTGAAGAAGAGATTAACTGCTTGAGGTAGATCTCGAATGGCGAACAAAATTCCTTTGGAATATCCTAGATTTGATGACTCAGATTATTCTTTCTCAAAGACAAAGATGGAAGGATATTTGTTTGCTTAGGGATATGAGATTGAGAAGGCTTATCATAATGCATATACTGCACCTTTGAATGGTCCAAGTACAAGTGCAAAAATCAAGGGGCATGAGATCAAAGGATACATTTAGAGAATTGAAAAATTGGTGAGTGATATGAGAGGTCTTGGTGCAACAATTAAAGAATCTAAAGTGGTGAAGAAAATTATCAGATTTATTTTAGATTGTTACAGTGAAAATGTATCTATTATTGAGGAAACAGTTGATTTGAAAAATGTTGTAGAAATCAGTTGATTGGGACTCTAAATGCATTTGAAATGAGGAAAATGAAGAAATGAACAAAAGTAGAGACTACTTTCAAGGCTAAGAAATCAAAGAAGGTTGAAGATTCAGGTGAAGAAGATCTTAATGATCAAGAAGCTAACTTCATAAGGAAGATGAAAAAGAGCACCAGTAAGTATCAAGGTAAATTACCTTTCAAATGTTTTAGCTATGGTGGTATAGGTCATTATGCTTCTAGATATCCAAAATCAGCTTTAAACAATAAGAACAAGGAAAATAAAGTAAAGATGATTAAGAAAGCTTACTATGTGAAAGAAGATGTTATTTCTGATGATGAATTTGATTATGGATATTTTGATGATAATGAATGTTTGTTTTTGAATATAAAAGAAGAATCTAGTTCTACTAACCCTGAAATTTGTGTGAAGGAAAGTACTCTGGAGATAAAGGATAAGTTTGAAGGTACTTTGGTATCTGCTTTTCGTGTCAAAGAAATGTTGAAGAAGTTTGGAATGGATGCCTCCAAACTGGTATGTACTCCTATGGTGACTGGTTGTAAATTAAGCAAAGATGATGATTCACCTAAGGATGATCAAAGCAAGTATAAATCTATGATTGGTGGATTGCTATATTTCACTGCTTCTAGATCGGATATCATGCATGCAATTTTCTTGTTGCTAGATTTCAAGAAGATCCTATAGAAATACGTGCTACAACAGTGAAGAGAATATTCATATATTTAAGAGGCACACCGGATTATGGTTTGTGGTATCCTAAGGATACTAATTTCACATTAAATGCTTATACAAATGTAGATTGGGTTGGTTGCATTGATGACAGGAAAAGTACAAGTGGTGGTGCATTCTTTCTTGGATGTAGATTGGTATCATCACTGAGTAAGAAATAGGATTCATTTTCTTTATCCATTGCAGAGGCTGAGTATATTGCAACAACATTATGTTGTACATAGGTATTATGGATGAAACAAACTTTGAAGGATATCAAAATTGTATTTGACGAACCTATATCTATCTTCTATGATAATACAAGTGCAATAAACATTTCAAGGAATCTAGTGATGTATTCAAGGACAAAGCATATATTTATAAGATATCAATTATTGAGAGAAAAGGTTATGGAGAATGAAGTGAAGCTTGAGTATGTTCCTACAAAGGATCAGATTGCTGACATATTTACTAAGGCTCTTCCTAAGGATATTTTTGAGTATCTTCAAGAGAAGTTGGGGGTTATTGCCCATCCATTCTTGAACTAGATGCATATAGAGGTGCATCGGTCTAGTGGGTCTATGGATCTATCTCTTTTATGGACTGATGTTGGTGGCTACCTCTTAGGGGGAGTAGGTAGTATCATGTGTCGTCATTGTGTTGTTGATCTAATTGATTGTACTCCTAAGGGGGAGTATTCAAAGTAGGTAACTTTGGTTTAGTGTCAAAGAGGGAGAACAATACAAAACATTCTATCCTTTTCCATTGATGTCAAAGGGGGAGAGAGAATCATGTGAAAAAAATGAGAACTTATCCACTCAGGGGGAGAGGATCATGATAAAAAGAAAGGTTTCAAGAGTGTTGTGTAGGTTATCTAATCTTAGAGAAAAAGAGAGATTGTTCAAAACTATTGTGTGGTCTTTGGTGGCCTTTTGTTGGAAATATGTGTCTCAATCTCATAGGCTGAAACCTCTAGAAGAGAAAAGTCGGTGTGACATTCCTTCTATCTGGTCAGCTGGCAGTTTGGTAACCTTGTGGTTTGTACAAGTCACCAAGACAATGCTTCTGTCTTTCCGACTGGTGTTGTCGCTATGACTTGTGGCATTCGCTATAACCCTTTGCCGAGTGGAGATCTCTGGCCAACAGGCCATTCTTATCGGATATCAGGGAGACTCTGGGCGACAAGCGGTGTCGAGGAGACCCTTGGCCCAAAGGCTTGTTTTGGTATGAAGTCTCAACGATAGCTGAAGTCTTGCTGATAGTTATACACTTGTGGTTGTCGGAGTAACTCATATGTCTCGGGATGAAGTCTTATCGATATAGAAAGTCTCGCTGACAATGTTACACTCGGGGTCATTAGGGAGAGTCTTGAACACTCGGTGAGAACTCTTGGCGATGGGTGTTTATCTCGCCGATGTTATAGTTTGTTATCGGTATGACTCCTGGTGACTGGTGGTCTCAAGGTAACTTGGAGACTTCGGTAAGAACTCTCAGTGATAGCGGTAAGTCTTGCTGACTGTTGGACATTTCAGAATAACATGAAGGTTTGGTATGATCTCTTGGCAAAGGACGATTGTCTTGCCAATGGGAATACTCTTATCTAAGTGACCTTTGATCATCGGTATGAGGTCTTGGTGACAAGGCAAAGTCTGAGTGACAACTTTCTGAACTCGGTGGAACCTCTTGCCGATAGCAATGACTCTTGGCAACATCGATGGTTGAGTCTTGTGGCATCAGGGAGACACAGTTAGTGTCTCACCGACATGCGACACAGGTTGAATGCCTTTGATCGATTGGGAGACCATCCTATGTGGTGTGTCTTCGACCAATCAAAGAAGCCAAATGGGAACCGTTGGAAGTTGGTCTATTGTGGTCGTTCTGTGAGGAAGTTCAACATACTGGAAGTGACATGGATATACTCTGGAATTTGAGATGATGTTCGGTTAGATGATTCATTCGACGGATGGATGAATGATGAACTGTAGATGAATTTTTCAATGTGTATCAGTGTGAATTAATTTGAGAGTGCATTGTAACTAGAGTGTTATGTAGCAAGGTTGGTCATTGTGAATGTTGCTGTAATTTTACATCAGAAAGATAAGTCTGATCTATGTATGTAATCTCCATTACTGTAATACAAATTATTTCTCTTGGTGTGGTGGGTTTTTCTCCCGTAAGGGTTTTCCCACGTAAATCTGGTGTTCATGTGTGTGTGCTATATTCTATGTTTCTGTTATTTCTTAGAAGTGTATCTTAATTGGACTGTAATTGAAAATTTAAAAGTATCTCTGCATTCTTCCCTGAGGTTTTGACGTTAGGAGAGTTTTTTTCGCACCTTAGCTTTCCTTACAAGTGGTATCAGAGCCTGGCCAGTTGTGTTATCCTTATGGGTACGTTGG